>PVIH01002524.1:0-187092 GCA_004025045.1 Sigmodon hispidus
AGAGGTAGGTACCAAAGCTGAATTTAAAACCTCACTTCTTGCTTTACACCCTTTCTCTTGAGACAGGGTCTTGTCTATGTAACTTTGAAACTGTGAACCCCCTGCCTCACATCTCTGGAGTGTTGAGAGCGCAGGCCTGTACCATCATACACAGCTAGCAGCATCTTTCTTTCCTCTCATCTGAATGGTCATAAATCCTGAGACAAAGGAGGAGGGGGAGACAATTAAGCTGGGTGTGGTGGCACCTGCCAAAAGTTCCACCTACAACTAAAGAGGCTGGTCACTTGCTCAGGAGTGAGGCAGGTTCACTAGCAAAATTCTGCCTCAAGACAAACATACAAATAAAGACCAAATCCACAAACAACAAAAGGCAATTGCTGGACAGTTCGCTCACTTACGTATTTCATAAATAATCTGCTGAAGATTTATTACATCACAGACAATGAGTCAAGTACTGAGACTAAAGTAAGAAAGTTGAATTTCAGGGAACAATTTCAGGTTTTATGTTAAGTCTTTTAATTAATTTTAATTAAATTTTCATTTAATTTCCTTTTTAAAATTATTTTTATTATTTTATGTGAATTGGTGTTTTGCCTGCATGTATAACTGTGTAAGGGTGTCAGATCTTGGAATTACAGACAGTTGTCAGCTGCCATGTGGATGCTGGGAATCAAACTCAGGACCTCTGGAAGATCAGTCAGTGCTCTTAACCACTGAGCCGTCTCTCCAGACCTCATTTAATTTTCACAATAGGCCAGCAAAGCATGTTCTCAACTATTAGGCCTTGCTGCTACTTCAGGACTGGTATACCACCTCAGGAGCCTCCTGGGGACATCAGAATGGCTACTAACAGGGCCCTCTGTGTGTGTGTGGCCCACACCTGTAATTAGCACACTTGGGATTCCATCAGGGATTGAGGTCAACCCTGAGCTGCAAGGTCTTGTCTTGATCCTCCTCCCTACCTTTCCCTGAACACCCCCCAACACCCCCAAGGGCCATGGATGGGGTATGCAGAGGACAGCCTGGTGTCTTAGTGAAGTCACAAAAATCCCTGCTGTGGTCCAGAAGCCAGCTCCCACACAGGCATGCTCTGGAGAACCACAATCAGCAGTGCATTTCCTTCACTGGTGTCCCAGGACAGAGTACTTCCATGGGCACATACATGGCCCAGCCAGGGATGGAAACACTGCCCGTAGCAGAAAAATGGGCGGAAGTTGGTGGGGCCATTGTGGATGTGCTGGAGTTGCCTTCGCTCCCAGACAGCTCAGACAGGAAGGCTCAACTGGCCAGCAGCGCCAGAGAAGGAAGGCTTCCACAGGAAGGGTTAAGGAGAGTCTGCCAAAACAAATTAAGCCAGCCTCAGCTTGGCCTTACAGTGTGAAGAAAATACAGCAAAAGGGAAGAAAACGGCTTCTTTCTCTACTAAAAAACCTGATTAAGGGGGCTGGAGAGATGGCTCAGAGGTTAAGAGCACTGACTGTTCTTCCAGAGGTCCTGAGTTCAATTCCCAGCAAAACCACATGGTGGCTCACTACCATCTATTGATGACATCTGGTACTCTCTTCTGTACACTGTATACATAATAAATAAATAAATCTTAAAAGAAAAAAAAAAAAACTGGTTAAAGCAAAGCTGTAAGCACAGCTCAGTGTGGCAGTGTGTGTGCTATCACACAAAGCCAGGAAAACCCACCAGGCTTGAATGGGAGCTCAGAAAGTTTAGCCGAAAGCCATTTCCAAAGGGGAGAGTTTTGATAACTGACTATTCCAGGTTACCTGTACTTGACAGTGAGGTGGAGTTTTGTTGTTTCTTGGAATGTGTCAAGGGTGGCTCTTCCTGGCTGCTGTAGCAGAAAGGTGGCTTATGACTGATGCAGACCAAGGACCCACACAATGCCCTTGGGGATGGGGCCACACAGCACTCCTTTTCCTTCAAGCTTCTTGTAAAAGCAGGGTCTCTAGACTCTAAACTGGGAGAGACTGGGCTACAAAGGATGAAGAAGAGAATTGCCCGAGCTGAGAGTAGAAACCTCAAGTCTCAGCCACAGTGCTTCAGTCATCAGTCACAAAGCATTATAGCCCAGGTCACCACAGCTGAGGAACTGAATAACAGGAAACACACCTAAGAACCTACAACGATGGGCACAATGCAAACCGGTCACCATGTGTGTGTTAGCAGGAAGGAGGTTCATTACTTTGGGGACCGGGAGGAAGTCTGGTATCTTATGGTGTTACTGGGGAAAAGTTAGGAAGACAAATGGTCATTGTGGGCAAACCTTTAATCCCAGTACTTGAGAGGCAGAGGCAGGAGGATCTCTGTGAGTTTGAGGGCAGCCTGTAATTAGCACACTTGGGATTCCATCAGGGATTGAGGCCAACCCTGAGCTGCAAGGTCTTGTCTTGATCCTCTTCCCTACCTTTCCCTGAACACCCCCCCAACACCCCCAAGGGCCATGGATGGGGTATGCAGAGGATAGCCTGGTGTCTTAGTGAAGTCACAAAAATCCCTGCTGTGGTCCAGAAGCCAGCTCCCACACAGCTCCCTAACCCTAACCCTAACCCTAACCCTAACCCTGGAGAACCAATCTCCAGGACAGCAAGGACTACACAGAGGCCTTGTCTCACAAACAAACCACCCAAAAAACCAAACTGGCAAAATCCCTTTAAAACTCAGAAATCACATAGGCAGCCACATTGCAAAGGGCTTGGATAAACAGGGGACTGAGGTGGGGAGTGCTGGATTCCTAGGACAAGCAATTTTCTGCATCATATAATTTCAAAAAGATGAATCCCAGCTGGAAAAGGAGGGGCCCAGCCACACCTCAGTAAGTAATCTCTGGCATTTGGCCCCGAAAGGAAGGAGGTATGTTGGGGCTTGCATGGCTGATGGGAGGCAGACGGGCATGAAGCGGCTTCTTCCTGGCTGTAGAACCACAGAGGAGGGGTGGGGCCCCCAGGAGGCTCAGCTTCAGCATACCTGGAGCAAGGGCAGTCAAGAAGGTTCCTCTGGCTGTGTGAGAAGCCAAGAAGAGGATCAGAGGAAATCACCTGGTCTGCAGTGCCCCAGTGAGTAAAGTGTGAGTAGGCTGGAACGGAAGGGCTAGTCCTGACCTTAGCTAGAGAACTTCCCGAGGGCTGAGAAGAAAACTCTCCACACCCCATCCCTGCTTGAGCTCTCCTCAATTTAGGGGTGAACACTATGTGGGCTTCTACAGGGTGGAGCTCCAGAGGTTTTACTCCTCATCTGTGTAAGGAACAGAGGCTCCCCCTCCTGAGACACTCAAAGGCAGCATTTCATCTGACAACTACAGGAATGCACAGCTTACTGACTGGTACACACACTGTCCATAGTTTTCTTTTAGAATTCATTTTTATTTGATGAACATGAGTATTTATTTTGTCTACACATATGTGTGCCGAGTATGTGCAGAGGCTTCAGAATGCATCAGATCCCCTGGAACTGGAATTTCAGGCAGTTGTGAGCTGCCATGAGGGGACTGTGGACTAAACCTGATTCTCTTCCAAGAACAGCAAGTGCTCTTAACCACTGAGCCATCTTTCCAGCCTCTCCATTTTTTTCTTGAAGGCAGTCTCACACTGTAGCCCAGGTTGGACTGCCTTAGCACCAGAATTATTACCATGTGAGCCATGGCATCTAGCTTTCTTTTTAAATAATTTCTTTTTTTTTTTTTTTTTAAACTTTATATTATTTATTTATTTGCCTTGGTGTTTGCCTGGAACTGGAACTACAGACAGTTGTTAGCTGCCATGTGGGTGCTGGGAATCGAACCTGGGTCCTCTGGAAGAGCAGACGGTGCTCTTAACCGCTGAGCCATCTCTCCAGCCCCTTTAAATAATTTCTTATTTAGAAATGTTTTGGAATGCATATGTATATAGGTTTACTGCTTTACTTATTATACAGTTCTGTTTTTTTATTTTTAAATTTAAGGTTGTTTGTTTGAGATAGTGTCTCACTCTGGGCCAGGCTAACCTGTAGTTTACCTATGAGTTCTTAGTTCTCAGGGTTGACTAAAAGCACAGCAATAAAGGCACAGAAATGACCTGTTCTCAAGCCAGGCATAGTGGGGCATGCCTTTAGTCCTAGGACTGGGGGCAGGGGACAGAGACAGGCAGATCTCTATGAGTGTGAGGCCAGCCTGGTCTACAGAGTGAGACCCTGTCTTGAAAAAACAAACAGACAAAACAAAACAACTAAATGGACTGTTTTCAATGAGGGGCAAAAGTACCATGGTCACATCTGATCACCCTCCAATATCATGATCATTTAAGACTTCAGAGTCCTGAATGGTAGAGTAAGCCTACCTCAAGCCTCTGCAGAGAGCGTGCACAAGCCAACAGACTGCAGTCTCTGCCTGTGTTACACCATACAGCTGTACTGCAAAGGCTGAGACTGCCCTGACTACTTCACTTTACTCTTGGAGAAGCACTCTCACCTCCCTCCTATCCTCCTCCCCCCATAAAACCCTGTAAAGTGGGCATCACAGTCCTGATAGGCTGGGTGAAATGGTGGGTGTGTACCTGGGCTCCACTGCTGGAGGAAAGCTAAGCTGGAGTGTCACTCAGACCATCTACCTACAAGGCCATTGCCAACTCCTATGTCAATCTTGTTAGTTTTAGTCTTTTGACAGGGTTTGACAGTGGAGTTCCTGCTGGCCTGGCACTAAGAGATCCACCAGCCTCTGCTGGAACTAAGGCGTGTGCCACCATGTCTGCTGAATCTTTTCCTTCTTTTTTCTTTCTTTAGGCAGAGTTTCCCTATTTAGACCAGTTTGGCCTCAAATCTCAAATTTGTGACCCTCTTGTCTTAGTCTTCTAAAGTAGCCACCACACCCCAGCTTGGGCTCTTAGCATTTAAAGAATGTTTTCTTTTGATAAATCATACATACTGGGATCATACACACCTCTTCCAAAAATGCCACAACAATTTCTCCTACTCAGTGTTAGCTCCTAGAAAGGTCAGGATTCTTTCCCTAGCAGAGCCTAGACCAAGACCTCAGGGAGCTACTAACTCAGGCCCTCCCTGACAACTGGCAGCAGGCCTTCATTTTTCTTGTTCCAGGTCATCTATCCCTGTTTGTTTTCAAGGGAAGGGTGTGTCAGGGACAGTAAGTGGAAATACCTCTATCCACAGGAGCTGAAGGAGTGGAAGGGAGATAAACATGGAGAATATTCCAGAGCAAGGGAGGCACAGCATGGCAGCATGGACTGAGGGGAGCGGCACAGAGGGGTGCTCACGCACCAAGAGCAAATGGAGAGAAGACATTGGAGCCATTGGTGACCCTGAAGTGGGGGGCTGCCAATGCTGGTCTGACTTGTTCTAGGTCAGCAGCACCACCCTGTTGACCGATCAAAGCATATACGGGCCAGACTGCTTACCAAGGAGGTGAGACCAGAAACTAAAAGAAACTGTGGAACAGAAGCACAGTGGCGCTATCGTCCACTGGCACGCTTAGGTACCTGCCTCTGGCTTCCTCTTCTCTGACTGGTGACAAACTCATTCCCTGCAGGGCACACTCCCTACTATCTCAGTTGAAAAACAAAGGCTCCTGTTCAGGTGGGTCTGAAGTTGCCATCTTATTGAAACTCCCAGATGAGAAATTTACACATAGGAGCAACTCCAAACATCACAGTGACAATCATTAGGACAATTTCAGCTGGCTGAGGTGGTGCATGACTGTGGTCTCAGGACTCCAAAGGCTGAGACAGGACAGTGGGCAGACTGAGGCCACCCTGTGCTACCAGTGAGAACATGTCTCACAAAACAAAGTAGCAGGGACAAGGAAACAGACTGGAGGGCACAGATGTTTGCTTTGTAAGCCTGGTGAGCTGCATTTGATTCCCGGAACATGCACAGGAGAAAGATGACAATGATTTCACAGACGTCCTTTGACTTTTGCATATGCACCATGGTGCACACACACACCCGCACACACCCCTCCCACCATAGCTATACACACATGCTCCTCCCACCAGAGCTATACACACACACACACAATAATAAAAATGCATTAAAAAGTAGCAAAACAAACAAAAATGCAGTTCCTAGTCTAGATAGCTTTTTGCATTTTTTTTGGTTTGGTTTTTAGAGACAGGGTCTCAGTATGTAGCCTGAAATTTTCTTTTCTTTTCTTTTTTTTTTTTTTAACTTTATTTATTTATTTATTTGCCTTGGTGTTTTGCCTGGAATTGGAACTACAGACAGTTGTTAGCTGCCATGTGGGTGCTGGGAATCGAACTCAGGTCCTTTGGAAGAACAATCAGTGCTCTTAACTGCTGAGCCATCTTTCCAGCCCCCGTTTGAACTTCTAAGATATTAAATATGTACAATGAGGAGAAGCTTGTTAGGACCTGCATTTTCAGTTTGTGACAAAAAGCCAGAATGTTCTGAGAACCCTACAAAGCAAGATAAAAGAAGAAAAGAGAGCGCCATCTACTGGACAAAAGCCATGACAGCAACTCATCAGCTAAACAAATGGCACAGTAGTGTCCAGCAGTGCGTCCTTGATAGAATTATTCAACTCAAAAGCCTAGACAACAAACTCTCATATAAATTTAAATAAAACTGAAATCCGATAGAGTGGGAGAGATGGATCAGAGGCTAAAAACACTGGCTGCTTTTGCTGAGGACCCAAGTTTATGTCCCAGCACCCTCACAACACAACTGTAACTCAAGTTCAACATTTCTTCTGGCATCAGTGGACACCCATTCATACATTGTGTGTGTGTACACATGAGCACACACTCATGAAAAATATAAATAAATCTAAACAAAAGGAAACACAACACAACAAAGCTTAGATGTATTAGAAAAAAAAAAGCTCTGCTTGGGAGACAGTCAGATATCAGTCCAAGCAGGAAGAAAGCAGAGGCAGGAATACTGTGAAGTCACATGGTGGGGACAGTTTCTGGTCCTTGAGGATGCCTGCCATTAAGACACTTGAAGGTGGGCCTATGACAGCCACTGACTTGGGTTTTTACTCTGCAAAGAAAGCAGACTGTACCTAGTCTCTGGGGCCCACACTAGCCTACTCTTGCACTCTGGTGCCCAAACTTGCTTCTTTGATGCAATACATTATCTGTGTCCTCTGCAGCCTTTCTGAGTTTATGCCAATGGCTGGACAGCTGTAGCCAATAGCAGAAGCAGTCTCATTATGGAATGGCTCAAAGTTTACTTTCAGATACTGTTGGCCCTTCATATTTACAGGTTTCACATCTATGAATTCAAGCAACTGTGAGTTTAATTTTTTTTAAATTGCATCTGTGTTGAACAAGTGTAGATTTCTATCATTTCTGAACGATACAGTGTAGCAATGATTTGCACTGTACCAGGTAGTGCAAGTAGCTTTGAGAAGATCTGAAACTAGCAGGAGGATTCAAGTTATATACAAATATACCACTTTAAAGAAAAGTCTACGGGATGTCATGGATTTGAGTATTTACAGGGCATGAAGCTGGGGTGTCCTTGAACCCCAATCACCCATAGATGAGGGACTACTGTTTTATATTACAACCAGACAGAATTTTCCTAAATTTCACTATGCCACCTTGAAGGTGTCAGCTGGTTTCAGAGCAGTTTGCAATTGTGAGATGTGGTCATCTATTCCTCCATGGGATTATTCTTTGAGAAAAATTTTTGTATCATAAAGTATGATTCCGGGGCTGGAGAGATGGCTCAGAGGTTAAGAGTACTGACTGTTCTTCCAGAGGTCCTGAGTTCAATTCCCAGCAACCACATGGTGGCTCACAACCATCTATGATGACATCTGGTACCCTCTTCTGTATACTGTATGCATAATAAATAAAATCTTTAAAAAAATGAAGTATAATTTCACAAAAAGTACATTTCCAATACCCATTGACAGCAAGCAGCTGGACCTCCATCACCACAGGCTCATTAGGGACTGTGACAAGAATCACTAATTACTCTCAAATCCTATTGGACAGACTTATGAGAAGAAATGGGTATGCTGTTTCCAAAGAGACTATTCTGCATGCTTGCCTGAGAGAGGAAGGGCACATCTCTGGGAAAGTGAGGGCAGAACAACAACTCTGGCGAGGCCTCATGTTGATCCCACTCTCTCAGAACCATCTGAGCGAGACCACGATAGACAAGGGAGCCTGTGCCTTGATTCTACCTACATTCCCTCATCTAACCCCAGAGTCCCACACTGGCTGTACAGCGTGCATGGGTTAGAGCATCTAGACAGGCCTTTTGTGTTGCTGATCTCAAGTCTCACAAAATCCAGCCAAGAAGTCCAACTGGCTTCAAAAATTCTAGTGGCCTTAAGGTTCTTCAGTAAGCTGGCTTTATCCCAGGAAATATCCACAGTCTGTGTGCTAGTGAGACAGATTCTGACCCAACACATGAACTGGGTCAGAATGTTAAAAGCCCTGATTGAATCCAGCCACCCCGCCACAGCCAACACCAAATACCTTTGGGTCATCAGCCTCAGGGTTTTCAGTCTCTGAATCGTCATCTTCCTACAAGACAAAGAATTTAGAGGATTAAACTTAAAATGAGTGGGCCTGGGGAGTCTTACATACATAACCAGTGTTTGGAGCAAATAGCCTGTCTGCCCAGCTGGGGTCATCCCACCAAGAACCCTTCCCTATCACACAAGCCAGAACTAGAGAAAGAGAAGGGAAAAGGGGACCTTCTGGTGGAGTGGAGAAAAATCAGCATGTCATCATCCACATTAGTGAAAATTCCTCAACAAAATCACATAAGGAGAGGGAAGATCCAGCAGGTTCTACAACCATCAGGCCAGGCTACCGGGTCCAAAAGGCACACTGCAGTCATTAAAGCCGGGAGTATGAACCTTTACCTTTACTTTGACATTCATCCCCACAGTTACCTAGACTGCCACCACACCGCTGACACCTACATGCTGTGACACCAGCACCCCAGCCAGCAACGCTGACACTAACACAAATACAGGAAAGCAGCACTAACTCCCCAGACCACGTGACCTCAGAAACTGGGGACTAAAGGGAAGAGGGGTGTTCACATTACTGTCACTGATCCACTGTGCTCAGTCCTCTTTCTTACCCAAATGAGGTCTGCCTGAGTCAAAACCATGGAGGCAATGAATTCTCCAAAGTAAGCCCACAATTCTACTGAACACAAATGCAACTAAGATCAAAAGCTAAGAAGATGACGTGGAATCACCTACTACATTTTAATCTAAACAAGACACAGCACTTGGATGTTACTACAAATAGCACCCAAATGTTAACAAATTATATCATGGTTTTGAGACAAGTGCCCTGGGTGGTCAGGGAATCAAAGGTTCACAATGCCACCAACACAACTCTCTTAAAATGAAGTCACTCAACTAAAGAATCAAAGATGGATCTTGGCAGAATACTAACATAGTCCCCACTGTCTATTTGGGGGTTTGATGAGAGTTTTTTATAAACTAAAATATCACATATAGCTTGAATATGATAAAAAGTAAATTTGGGTTAATATTTTAAAAACACACATGCAAATAAATACATTAAAGAGAACAGTTTTGGGTGTTGAGGCAGCACATATGTATTTAAGAAAGCCAAAGCTTGCTTGCCTTTCTTCCTACCTTCTAATTAACGATGACCTTGAATTTCTGTCCTAATTTTTTTACCTCCAGAGTGCTGGAATTATAGAGATGAACTACCATGGCTGATGTATGTAGTTGATGCTGAGGAACAACCCTATGGTTTCATTTGTGCTACACATACACACACTTTACCATGAGTGATTTCCTTATCCACAAGTTTTCTAAGCAACTTAACTTTGTATTATCATTAAGGGGTGGGGCTGGAGGCATGAAACATTCTCACAAATGAGAATAAAAAATACATTCTGTCCATGTTTTGCTTTTGGTTTTATGTGGTACTAGGGATCAAACCCAGGGCCTGTGAATGCTAGGCGAGTGCTATAGCTACACCACTGAGCTATACCCCCAGTCTTTATTTTTATTTATTTATTTGAGATAGGAATATGTTCTGGAATCTTCACTCTTCCTGGATTAGCTAGAACTGCAGGCACAGACCACTATACTTAGTTAAAAAGCATTTTAATGCTAACAATTACATATCAACATATTAACAAAAAAATTAAACAAAAATAAAGTGTTGAAAGCATTTCAATGAACATTGCTTCTTAGTGGCCCAAATCAATATCTAAATTCAATTTCAGATGTCTTCTTGTGCTAAGCAACAGCTTGAATGTCCTTGCTTTTTCCCTTCCAAACTTTAAAATTCTCATTATACAGCTCAGGTGACTGTGTGCCCTAGAACCCTTCAGCTCAGGTGACTGTGTGTCCTAGAACCCTTCAGCTCAGGTGACTGTGTCCTAGAACCCTTCAGCTCAGGTGACTGTGTGTCCTAGAACCCTTCAGCTCAGATGACTGTGTGCCCTAGAACCCTTCAGCTCAGGTGACTGTGTGCCCTAGAACCCTTCAGCTCAGGTGACTGTGTGTCCTAGAACCCTTCAGCTCAGGTGACTGTGTGCCCTAGAACCCTTCAGCTCAGGTGACTGTGTGCCCTAGAACCCTTCAGCTCAGGTGACTGTGTGTCCTAGAACCCTTCAGCTCAGGTGACTGTGTGTCCTAGAACCCTTCTTGAAAATGAGAACACAAGCCTTCCTTCTACTGTTTACCTGAACCCACTTAACGTCAAGGAAAGTTTGTGATCCAGAACCAGGGCCATTCTGACAAAACATCAAGTAAAATATAACAAAAGAATCAAAGTGGATGATAACAAAATAACTTCCCTTCCTTAACTAGTCAGAAAAGGAAGCATTTGAATAAACTCCAAGCAAGATTAAAAATAATACAAAGCTGCTTACAGACATGAAAATGATGCACTATAATAAGAATGAACATACTTATACAAGTAGAAAGACTAGGGGGCTGGAGAGATGGCTCAGCGGTTAAGAGCACCGTCTGCTCTTCCAGAGGACCCGGGTTTGATTCCCAGCACCCACATGGCAGCTAACAACTGTCTGTAGTTCCAGTTCCAGGCAAACACCAAGGCAAATAAATAATAAATAAATAAAGTTAAAAAAAAAACAAAAGAAAGACTAGCTAGCCCACAAACCAACATAAAACACCCATTGGTACTTAGGTTATAGAAAATAACCAGGCTAGGCCTGGTGGCTCACGCATATAACCCCAGCTCTCAGGAGGCTAAAACAAGACGGTCTGGAGCTCAAGGTTACACAGTATGTTTGTGGCCAGTTTGGGCTTCACGAGACCCTGTCTCAAACAAAACAAAACACCCCCCATCACAAATTTCAATTCAAAAGTTACTACAATATGGTCCAGATTAAAAAAAAAAAAACAACCAACAACAACTTAATTTTCAAAGATAACTACTATTATTACTCAACCAGTTCAACCTTTTCTTCTTTTTGTGGTGCTGAGGATCAAGCTCTTGACATACTTAGGCAAAGCACTCTCCCAGGAGCTACACTCCCTAACTGGTACCAACTGATTCCAAACAATAGGGTAACAGGAGCAGAGTTAGCCATGGAATGAAGCATTGTTTTAAACAGCTCTGAATCTGGAAGGTTTGCTCACCGAAGGCTTGCTGTTCTCATCTTCCTCTTCTTCATAACCATCTTCATCACCCCCTAGGCGAGAGAAGTCATCTTCTCCATAGGCATCAGATACCAAGCCACCTTTCTCTTCTGAAAGAGGAGGAGAGGGAGAGAATGTTGAAGTGGGAGAGGACCTTTCTGAAAATTGAACGGCCAAGATTATTTTTGAAGATCAAAAGGGAACCTAAGTCTCAGGTCAGTGACTACAGGCACAGATGAGATTCTGTAGTCAGGAAAACCAAATTACGAACAGGGGTGTTGAGGTCATAAGTGGTGGTACACACTTTAATCCCAGCATTGGGAGACAGAGATCTCTATGAGTTTGAAGCCAGCCTGGTCTACAGAGTGAGTGTCATGCCTGCCAAGGATACACTGAAAAATCCTGTCTCAAACAAACCACCACCAACAACAAAAAGAATTCTGTCCCCAATGTGATTTCCAGTCCGAGGGCAAAAGGATTACTGATAGGCTTTGAAAACTCAAAGTAACAGAATCACCCAGGACTTCGGAATGTTCAGCATATTCTATCCCGCTACAGAATTATGCACTTTGGAGACATATACTTTTAAAAAAGCTCTAACACTGTTGATTTAGAGCCCATTCCTAAATAAAAGTTACCAATTTAGCAAGACATGAGTTTTATCATTCTCCAGGCACATTTCCCTACTCTCTCTCCCATCAAACAAGAGCGGAACTAGTGATGCGGCACCCTTGGTCCATCTCTGGCCAGTACGATGCCTGACAGAGCTCTGTTCGCAGAAAAGGATATCATTCGTACTAGAGGTTTTAATGCTCTGTCCTTGGACATCGATTGCGCTTTGAGGTTCTAGGATCCGACACCTGGAGTACAAAGAACATCTCTTCCCCTCAAACCCCGCTAGAGACGCAGCATTAACTGTAACAAACTCCGATCCCCCTTTCCGGTTCAAGCCTCACCAGCCGCGCCGCCCACAGCATCGACTCCAGCTTCGCCATCAGACTCAGGCTCTGAATCTTCCGCATAAACTGCAAGAGACGACAAAACGTTCTTCTTCCCCGCCATCTTATTCCCACAGGACGGTAAGGCTCAAGCTTATGACTCTATGTGAAAGAAACCCAACTTCTTCCGGATCCCAGGAGACGCCGCGCCAGAATGAAAACCAATCAAAATGGCCGTGTCTGGCGTGGCCCCGCCCCCAAGAACGCCTCTTTGAAACGTCATCAGCAAGGGACGGAAGTAAGGTTTTTGCGGCTTTTTCTTCACTAACTCCTGGAGAGGGTTGGCTTCTAAGTTGAGATTATAGTGTAGTGTTCGTTGAAAAGTTGAAGAGCCAGCTGAAAAGAGCTTGGGCTCTGATATCTTGAGGGCGCATTCAACTGGTGAAGGGCGAAAGCTGTTGACTTGGGAGCTCAGAGGAAGAAAAGGGAAGGTGGGGGCGGGGGTCGGTCTCCTGCGCGGAAGAATGATCGCTGTGGCTTTGCTTCTAGAACAACGACCCTAGAAAAAGGATTCCAAGTTCTCCTGGCGATTTTGTAGACCTATGTGGGCTTTTGTTATGGTCCAGTTTCTAGGTCTGTTCTACTACCTGGGACAACTCAGTGTTTATTGTTTGTTTGTTTGTTTTTTCATTAGGGGAGAAGTAATGTTAATTCCCCCAGGAATGTGTTTCGAAAAGCAATTGAACCTTCAGTTTTAATGCATGAGAATGATTTGTGTAAGTGTAACCTAGTAGGTTATAATGACAGAAGAAACATTGGCCATATTTTAAAGTGGAGCGGAGCATTTTCGTGATAGCCTTTGAGGATTTTGAGTTAACCTTTTGGCTGCTGCTTTTTGCTAAGATGAGCGTCCACCCTTTCTCCACCACTCCCGTCGACCGGGAGCGGCGAGTCCGGAGCACCCTGAAGAAAGTCTTTGGATTTGATTCTTTTAAAACACCTTTACAGGAGAGTGCGATCATGGCTGTAGTGAAAGGTAACATATTCTGTTTTGCAGACTTCTGGTTGTACCATAGTAGCACTGCAGTTACACCACCACACCCTCTCTTGACACTGCCCACTCTTCACCCATGATAGGTTACTGGTTTGGAAATCTTTCACAACCAAAGATAGGAAGTGTTTATTGCTGATAAGTTTCTGTTTATTTACTGACAGTCTATGTAGCCCTGTAACCCCCTATATACATCAGACTGACCTCAAATTTGAGCCGATCCTTCTGCCTCTGGATTATTAAGTACTGGGATTACAGGTGTGGGCCATCCTAACTGGCTACAGTCTTGGAGTTTTAATGACAGAACCATTTACATATGTGTGTGTGTGTATGCAGACCTACAGATTGTCTTTGAAATCTGTTTCTAGATGCCCATTCTTGTTTGTATGTACATAGTAGGTGGCAGAAATGTCTAATCTTGTTGACCTAGGTAACCCTCTCACTGAAGATTGAGTAGCTTGAGTTCCAGATAGAGGAGAGAATCATAGCACTCAAAGGTGGAGATAGAGGGCTAAGGTTGTCCAGATGGGAGCAACAGTGTCATATCAATGATATGCTTATTTTTTTATTTTTGTCTTCCAAGGTATGTTTTCTCTGTGTAGCCTTTGGCTATCCTGGACCTCCTATATAGACCAGGCAGGCTTGGAATTTAGAGATCAGCCTACCTTTGCCTCTCTAGTGCTGGGATTAAAGGTGTGTGCCACCACCTACTAGCAATGATATTTTTATAGACAGATTTATGTGATAGCTTTGCGTGTCTACACAAGTGTGCCTAATATTCTGCTTTCCTGGCTGTTTAATCCAAACACTTATATCCCAGCAACTAGAGACTACTTACTTCCTTTTTTTTTCCTCATTCTTTTTTGGAAACAGGTTCTCACTATGTGGCCTTGGCTGCTTAGCTATCCTAGAACTAGCTATGTAGACCAGACTAGCCTCAAACTCCCAGATCCCCCCCTCCAACAAGGTTTGTCTTTGGCTGTCCTGGGATTCACTTTGTAGACCACTTTTTAGTGTTAAGGAGTTTGAGATTACTGACCCTCAGTCTCTATTTATATTGTAATTAGCCAAATTTGTTAAAACTGTTAGCAGGGCCACAGTCTCTAACCCAAATCAGAGACACATCACGTAGAGGTGGGGAAGGAAGGGCTTTTAAAGGCAAAATCCACAGGAGGTGTTCTGCTGTGCCCAGGTTAGATGGTCAAGGTGTCCTTGATATATATAGTCCTTGAATATCTGCATAAACAAGTTACAGAAGTCATCATTAACAAGTAGATGCTCATAGCTGGGCTGAACATTTCTGGGTGGGAGTCAAGGAGTCAGGGTTGTTGGGAACTTATCTTCCAGGAACAGGAACAGCTGTAATAAGATGGATGTCTAGCACAAAATAAAGTTTCTTTAGCCATCACAGAACCATTGTTAGGAGCAGTTTGTCTGAATTTCTAGGTCCCAAGGTCCTTGCCCTTTACAGAGAAAGGGTGGGAAGGAAGTAAACGTTATACTGAGACAGTCCCATGGGCAGACATGCAGCTAAATGCTTTTCCTACATTTTCATTTGATTTACAACCCCCAGGGCCAGGCTTACTCATACAGTTCTGTAATTCCAGCATATGGGAAGCAGGGTCAGGAGGACCATGCAAGTTCAAAGTCAGCTCTGTCCACCTAGCCATTTCCAATCTAGCCATGGTTACATAGTGAACACTCCTTTTTTTATTTTAATATTTTGATTGGTTATTTGGGAATTAAACAAAATACACCTGATCACCCTTACTTCCCAGTCCTCCTAGGTCTGCCCCCACCTTTGTGTTCCCCCCAAAAAATATTTTAAAAAGTCCAATTTGTGTTGCTCAGTCACTGGAGCACTGTCAAACTCCTGGTGGCCAGCCTTGGTGGTCAGTCCTTCCCCACCCAACAAATAGCCATCGATTGGTGAACACCATTTCTTTAATAAAAACAAAACAAAAAACTCAAAAACCTTCAACAGCCTTCATGTAAAAACAGGCGGTATATATTGAAATGTCCTCATCTGATCTTTGCAGGAGACAAGGATGTTTTCGTGTGCATGCCCACAGGGGCAGGGAAATCGCTGTGCTATCAGCTCCCTGCCTTGTTGGCCAAAGGGATCACCATCGTAGTGTCTCCTCTCATCGCTTTGATTCAGGTGAGTTTGGGGAATGAACGTGAAGACCAAAAAGGTCATGAGGGAAAGGAATGTTTTGCTTGTGTGTTTTGGCCGTTTCTTGTGTTCAGTTTTCAGCATGTACTGTATGTTGGGTATATTCCCTTCCCTTCCTCCCCACCCTTTCAGCGCTCTCCCCTCCTGCTAGTTCTCTTTGACTCCCTGCCCAATTTTACTCATTTTATATCATACACATTTTTTTTAACTATTTATTTATTTATTTATTTGCCTTGGTGTTTGCCTGGAACTGGAACTACAGACAGCTGTCAGCTGCCATGTGGGTGCTGGGAATCGAACCCGGGTCCTCTGGAAGAGCAGACAGTGCTCTTAACCGCTGAGCCATCTCTCCAGTCCTTGCCTTGGTGTTTTGCCTGTCTCCAAGCTGCTTTGCCATAGGCCAAAACAGCCTCTTCATTAACAAATAGCAATAAAGCACATTCACAGCATACAGAAAGACATCCCACATTAGTGAGGGGTACATATAGTGGATGAGGATCAACTGAGACTCAATATATGGCAGGTGAGCCAGCAGTGGACACAGGTTTTTCTCACTCCAAAGCCCATCCTCCCATCCATGTTTATATCCATTCTCTGGCAAAGAGAAGACATACTGATCCATGTTCTGTGGTTGAGATGCTGTTGTTCTTGTTGCCTGGTCCTGAGGGCTAACGATTCTCTGTTGCCTGTCTCCTCTACTCACAGGACCAAGTAGACCACCTGCTGGCCTTGAAGGTACAAGTTAGTTCCCTGAACTCAAAGCTCTCAGGACAGGAGAGGAAGGAGCTGCTGTCTGACCTGGAGCAAGAAAAACCTCGGACCAAACTTTTGTACATCACCCCGGAGATGGCAGCCTCAGCCTCGTTCCAGCCCACCCTGAATTCCCTTGTGTCTCGAAACCTGCTCTCCTACTTGGTGGTGGATGAAGCTCATTGTGTTTCCCAGTGGGGACATGACTTCCGTCCTGACTATTTGCGTCTGGGTGCCCTACGTTCCCGCCTGGCATGTGCCCCTTGTGTGGCTCTGACTGCTACAGCCACCCCACAGGTTCAGGAGGATGTGTTTGCTGCTCTGCACTTGAAGCAGCCAGTGGCCTCTTTCAAGACTCCCTGCTTCAGGGCCAATCTCTTCTATGATGTGCAGTTCAAGGAACTCATTCCCGACCTCTACGGGAATCTGAGGGACTTCTGCCTCAAGGCCCTTGGACAGAAGGCCGATAAAGGGGTGAGGTGCTGAAGTGGGGAGGTCAAGGTGCTATCTTTCTGCTGATTTCAAGGCCCCTTGTTTCTCTAGTTATCTTAGCTGGACTCCTTAAAGCTTATGTACAGAGAGAGTTTTTCTTGTTTTTAAAAAACTTAGCCTTAACTTTCCTTACTGGAATTCTTTGGTTTTAGACCCCACTGTGAGAGGCAGGTGAACAGCCCTTGTATGCTTGGTAGGCTTACACAGGGTTTTCAGAGAGGGGGCAGGGGCGTTCCAAAAGTCAAGTTTTGGATTTTCACTTTGGTCCCTTTTTTTTTTTTTTTTTATGCTGGGTCTTAGTATGTAGCCTTTGTTGTCCTGGTTCCCCCTAATGTAGGTCAGGTTGGCTTTGCACTCAGAGGTTTGCCTGGTCCCTATTGCTGGGATTAAAGGCAGCATGCACTACTATGCCCCTGCCTTTTTTTTTAAAGTGATGAGCCCTGTTGGCTGTTCAGCCTAAGACATGACTGGGACATTGGTGGGAAGGCGTGGGGCTTTTAAAGCAGGCTGTGTTCTGGTGAGTGGTTTGTTTGTGCCATCCTTCCCTGATTGGTATCTTCCCACCTCTTCCTGTTTAGTTATCTGGCTGTGGCATTGTCTACTGCAGGACTAGAGAGGCTTGTGAGCAACTGGCCATGGAGCTGAGCAGCAGAGGTGTGAATGCCAAGGCTTACCATGCAGGTAAGGGGATCTACTCCACTGCTGTATGCTTCCTAGTGCCTGCCTGTTCCTCATGGATCCTCCTAAAGAGCAGGCTGCTCTGTTACTCATTTCTAGATGCTCGTGTGAAGCTAAAGTAAGTCACTTAAGTCCACTGAGAGGAGTCGACAAAGCTGTGACTTCAGAATTCTTTCTTCTATCCTGTGCCTGTGTCTATCCAGCAGCAGATAGACAAAGAACTTTTGTTTTTATGTGTATGGATTTTTACTTGCAAGCTTGTGAGCCATTTGCATGTTTAGTGCCCACAGAGACCAGAGGATAACATTGGATCCCTTGGAAATTGAATTGCAGATGGGTGTGAGCTGCCATGTGGGTGCCGGGAATCAAACTGGTTCTCTGGAAGGACAGCTGGTGCTCTTAACTGTTGAGCCATCTCTCCAGCCCCAGGTGATAGGTTTTTTTTTTTTTTTTTTTTGTGGGCCCAGGTATTATAAAGAAAAAAAAAGACCCACAAACTTTGGAGACCCATGGACTTCAGTTCTTGGCTCTCGTGTTTACTGAATATATTCTGCACTACTCATGAGCTAAATTATTTATTTTTGATTTTCTGAAGCAGGGTCTCACTGTGTTATCTCTGGCTGTCCTGGAACTTACTATGGAGACCAGGCTTTGAACTCAGAAATCCTCCTGTCTCTTCTAAGTGCTGGGATTAAAGGCATGTGCTATCATGCCTGGTTGGCTAGTTCAGGTTCTACAAGGTTAAGTGCCTGGCCCATGATCATATGGATAAGACATGATGGAGTCAGAGTGTAGGTTAAGTGTCCAAGTCAGTCTCAAACCCAAATTAACTCCCCACACCATGAAGATAAACCCAGGGGAAATGTTAAGTTTTCCTTGACCACCTTCCTCTCCTTTCTAGGGCTGAAGGCTTCTGAAAGAACACAGGTCCAGAATGAGTGGATGGAGGAGAAGGTCCCTGTAATTGTTGCAACAATCAGTTTTGGGATGGGAGTGGACAAAGCTAATGTCCGGTAAGCTCTGGTTCTCGCCTTATGTTCCCAGTTGGGGCTTGGCTTCTAGTAGATGGCCTAGTGTTGGGCACAAAGTCCCAAGTCCGTATGTAGTAGCACGAATGAGACTCAGAGCCAAATATGGGGGGGGGAGGCTGAAATATCAGAGAGGAAGCACCACAGTCAATTCTCACCCTGCTGTCTTGCAATTTCCTCAGCCTTGCTCCTGGGCACTTCTGCCTGTTGCTTCTGCCTGTGGCTTCTGCCAGTCCTTCTGTCTGCCTGGTTTCTACAGCCCTTATATACCCTATCCCATCCAGATTAGGATTAAAGGCGTGTAGCTTTGAACTCACAGAAACAGAAGAACTTCTGTCTCTGGAGTTGTGGGATCAAGGGTGGAGGTCACCACTACCCCTCTCCCTGTGCTGGGATTAAAGGTGTGTGTGATTGACTCTCAGCTGTTTATCCTTGTATTAAAGGAACAAGGATTTTCTGAGCTGTCTGCCTAGGATTTGACTGCGTGGTCTTTCTGATATCCCAGGATTTATTAAATATTTAACATATATCCACATCCGTGTGCTTATCTAGTGCCACAGAGGAGGGAGGCCACCAGGGGAATCCCTAGTATACAGTCTGTGACAGTTTCTGGGTGAATTGGCTCTCCACCCCAGGGAACTTGGCAGTATGCTAGCAGGTTGTCCATTAACAGACTGGTTCACATCCATCTTTCAGGTAGAACTTCAAGGGGGCTGGAGCAAGTATTTATTTCAGCCTTTCCCTATGGGAGTCAAAGGTGAAGATCTTATTATTCACATCCCTTATTACTATTCTTTGACAGTCGGTCAGCTCTGGGGAAGGAAGGTTTTTTACTTCCAGCCGTGGTCTGACTTTGGGAAAACATATGGATTACTGCATGAAACCTTTTATTTGAAACCAACAGTAATACCTTGTATGGTTTGCAGAACACTTCTGTGTACGTGACAGTAAGTCTCACGCTGTTACTGGGTGAGAATCGGTCACTGTACTAACTGGAATTGCACATCTGGAAAATCACAGGTTGTGGATTCACAAGTTGAGCCCTGGTCTAATGAGGCTTCTTGGGAGCCAACTTTGAGGTCAGATACCCTCAGGCTCCAGTCCTGGCCCTGCTCTTCCTTCACTGGGTGTTGTCATACTGATTTGCCTCTCCCAACTCCTTTACTGTCTCTAGAGTGGGCTAACCCATATGATGGTGACTGACAAGTGAAACAGATGTAGTAACTGATGCACAGTAGGTATTTAATAAATACCCCCTTCCTCTTCAAAGGGGATATAAAATAAGGTCAACAAGTAACATTTTTTTTAACTTTTATTTGTGAGAGTGTGTGTGTGTGTGTGTATGTAGGTGTGCACCCATGCACTACAAATGTATGTCAAATCTGAGGCTGGAATTATAGTTTGTTGTGAGCCACTCAATATGGATGCTAATAATTAAGCTTTAGATCCTCTACAAGAACAGTACAGGTTTTTTGGTTTTGTTTTTTAAGATTTATTTATTATGTATACAGTGTTCTGTCTGCATGAATGCTTGCATGCCAGAAGAGGACTCTAGATCTCATTTTTTTTTTTTTTTTTTTTTAATTTTTTTTTTTTTTTTTAAACTTTGTTTATTTATTTGCCTTGGTGTTTGCCTGGAACTGGAACTACAGACAGTTGTTAGCTGCCATGTGGGTGCTGGGA
Organism: Sigmodon hispidus; assembly: GCA_004025045.1. Lineage (NCBI taxonomy): Eukaryota > Metazoa > Chordata > Mammalia > Rodentia > Cricetidae > Sigmodon > Sigmodon hispidus. Next base: position 20,381 of record PVIH01002524.1, read on the forward strand.
ATCGAACCCGGGTCCTCTGGAAGAGCAGACGGCGCTCTTAACCGCTGAGCCATCTCTCCAGCCCCTCTAGATCTCATTTTAAGTGGTTGTGAGCCACCATGTGGTTGCTGAGAATTGAACTCAGGACCTTTGGAAGAGCAGCCGATGCTCGTAATCTCTGAGCCATCTCTCCAGCCCCAGAAGTACAGTTCTTAACTGCAAAGCTATCTCTCCGGCCTCTGATCTTTATTTATTCAGACAGGCTCTAACTGTGTAGTCCTAGCTAGCCAGGCTGGTTGTTGTGAACTTGGAGATCCACCTGCCTCTGCCTCCAAGTGCTGGGATTAAAGGAGTCTACCACCACTGCCTAGTTTGCCCAGCCTATTCTTAAGTCTGGTATTTATTCTAGCTTCTAGCCTTAAAGGATTTGTCTTGTTTTTATTTTTATTTTATGTGTATGAATATTTTGCCTGCATGTATGTCTGTGCACTGTTAATGTGCTTGGTGCCTACAGAGACCAAAAGAAGAGATTGGGGCCCCTGTACCTGGAGTTAGAGAGGATTGTGAGCTGCCACATGGGTGCTGGCTGGGACTCACACTCTTCTCTGGAAGAATAGCCAGGGCTCTTAACCATTGAGCCATCCTTCAGTCTTGGATGTTGAGGATTTTTTTGTTTTGTTTTGTTGCTATATTTTCTAGAATTTCTTCCATAACTCATACTGTGGCCTCTAAATTGGTCTACTCTATGACAGAGAGGCCTGTTGATGGGCTAGTAGTGTCTCACTCAGCTGACTCTGATGTACTCTGGGATCTGTCTCTTGTGTGTTAGTTCCCCTATACCTGGCCACCAGGGAGTAAGCTCTTTGTCTGACAGGATCACCCCTTCATGGAGTGTTCAGCTTTCTTATCACATAATGTGCCTTTTTGTGTCCTACAGGTTTGTTGCCCATTGGAATATTGCTAAGTCCATGGCTGGCTACTACCAGGAGTCTGGCCGTGCTGGCAGGGATGGGAAACCATCTTGGTGCCGTCTCTATTACTCTAGAAATGACAGAGACCAAATCAACTTCCTCATCAGAAAGGAAATAGCCAAACTCCAGGTAAGTCCTGGGCAGTAGATGTCCTTGTCTAAACCCACCACTCCATTTCATATAGCTCATTACTGATCCCAGAGAGAGCCTTTGTAAACTAGAGGGCAGATCTTGGCTCAAGGGGAAATGCTGTGTGGGGTAAGCAGGCTGCTAGTGACAAGCTGGGTTAGACTTTCCTTACCTGAATACCACGTTTATATGTCATTGTCGCCTTCTTCCAGTGAACCTTATTATGTGTTTTCCTGTGTTCTCTGCTTTTTTTCTTTAGCCACTTAATTTTTTACTAGTTGTTGGATTATTTATAGAAAGCCCAAAGCAAATCCAAACAGAAAGGAATGTGCTGTGAGGTAGATACATGATAAGTCACCAGGAAAAGGAGACTTGAATAGTCAGTGCTGGGAAAAAGATAAAATTAGGTTCCTACATGATATGTGTATATGAATTTCAGATGAGCTGACACTTCAAAAAAACTGTAAAATTAAGAGTAAAATAGTTTATGTTCTTGGGAGAAGAAAGAACATCGTTATTTATTTGTCTATTTGGTTTTTTGAAAGAGGGTTTCTCTGTGTAGCTCTGGCTGTCCTGGAACTTGCTCAGTAGACCAGGCTGGTCTTGAATTCACAGAGATCCACCTGCCTCGGCTTCTTGAGTGCTGAGATTTAAGACATGTGCTCCCATGCCTGGTGGGTTTTCTGTTTTAATTTGCATGCTTTGGTGTGGTGGGCACACCTCTTCGTGCATGTGAAGGTCAGAGGACAACTTGGAGGACTTAGTTCTTCCCTTCCACCATTTAGATGCTGGGCTCCCCCTCACTATCAGCTCTGATCCCAGCCAAATCCTATTTATCTGCTAAGCCATCTTGTCAGTCCATTATCAAGACTTTTAAAAGCAGAACCTGCTGGGCATGGTGCCGAACACCTGTAATTTTGAACTCAAGAGACAGAGGCAAGAGAGGTTGAGGGTCAGAGCCAACCAATACTACATAGTGAGTTCTAGGTCAACCTAGGCTTCATAGTAAAACCTTGTCTCAAAAAACCGAAGGGCTGGGTGTGGTTCCATGGTAGAGCTCATATTGCACACTTGTGAGACCAAGTTCATTTCTCAGCACCACAGTAAACAAATAAGCAGATAAAAACAGAACAAAACATGGAAACTAAGTCTGATATTGGGCTTGTACTCTCACTATGACAGCTTAGGAGAGAAGTAAGACAGCAATAATATACTTGTACACAGCAGGGAGGGAGGCTGAGCTAAGAGGGCCTGGGCCCCCTGGTCAGTCTAGCCAATAAACACCAAGACCTCTGCCATGCTCTACTTGATCGAATAAGAGCAAAGTACATGATACATGTGTATGAAAAGTCACAAACATGTCATTTTTTTCTAATGAATATATGGTAATTTAAAAAAAAGAAAAGGGAGCTGGAGAGTTGGCTTGGTGATTAGGAGTCCTTGCTGCTCTTTCAGAGGATTTGAGTTCTTACCTCAGCACCCATGTCAGGCAGCTCACGACCACCTGTAACGTCACCTCCAGAGGATTAACCTCTTCTTGCTTTCATAGGCACCTGCCCCCACGCACGCACACCCGAGCGCGCGCGTACACACACACACACACACACACACACACACACAAATGTTGCAAATTGATCATAATTATTTCTGATCCCTACCCAAGTGACAGTAAAGGAATAAAAAAACCTCCAAGGGTAAGAGCAGGAGAGGGGACAGTGGCAAGTAGTCATGTCAGCTGATAGTGTCCTGGTAATCCTAGCGCTCAGGAGGCTGACACAAGAGGGTTGCTAGAGGCCAGCCTAGAAGATAGAATGAAACTATCTCAAAAAACAAAACAAAAACAGAAAAAGAAATGGCAAATGTCTGTCTAGAAAACCCCAGTCTACAAGACTTCATTAAAAAGCAAACCCTGGAGTGAAGGGCTTCAGAGATGGCTCAGTGACTTTAGTCCCAAGGGATTCAGTGCCCTCTTCTGGTCTCCTTGAGCACTGCATGAAATAAATGAAGGTAAAACATCCATACACATTAAAAACAAAAACAAAAGTAGCACTTATACATACGAACAAATCTTTTAAAATATACACAAAGATAAATACAAACACCTGGAGCTGAAGAGGTGCTGTTCTTGCAGAGGACCCAGGTTGAAAATCCAGCACCCAAGTGGTATTCCCAACCATCTATAACTCTATCTCCAGGGGATCTGATGCTCCTTTCTAGCCTCTAGGGGTACAAGGAGTGCGTGTGGTGCACAGATGTACACACAGGTAAAACACTCACACACATAAAATAAAAGTTAAACAGTAATCTGTGCTGGGGAGCTGGCTCAGGGCTTGCCATGCCAGTGAGAAAAGCCAGGAAGACAGATGGGTGTGGGCCTGCAGCAAATTATAGATGCCTCTTGGGGGCAGAAGACTCAAGATGTTTTTCAGAAATCAAATTGGCTAATATCTTGAGCTCCTGTGGAAATGTTATGTCAGAACGTTGAGGGTGATTTAGTGCACATTGAAATTTGAAGAAGTCATGGAAGGGAGAAGCAGCTGTTTTTCAGAGGAAACAAAGCTGTACAAAAAGGAAATATGGTCATGGCCATTGTAAAATTGTAACCGTGTGGTTCACTTTGGAACTCTGTCAACATACTCACGATGAGGAAAGAACTGCTGCCATAAGAAACTGCAGTCTGGGGCTAGAGCTAGAGCTCTGTGGTAGAACTCTTTTCTATCATGCATGGGTGAAGCCAAGCTTACTTCCTAGCGCTGCATGTAAATACATAACCAGTATCACTAAGGTTTGAACCCAGATTCTCACACATGTGAGGCAAGTACTATGTCACTGTGCTAGACTCCTAGCTAACATTCCATAAAAATCCTCAACAAGCCAGGCAGTGGTGGCACACATCTTTAATTTCAGCACTCTGGAGGCAGAGGCAGGCAGATCTCTGTGAGTTCAAGACCAGCCTAGTCTACAGAGTGAGTTCCAGGATAGCCAGGGCTACACAGGGAGACTCTGTCTTGAAAAACAACACAAACAAAACAGCATCAACAGACATGGGGCTGGAGAGATGGCTCAGTAGTTAGGGTCCTGGCTGTTCTTGTGGAAGACTCCTAGCACCCACATGGCAGCTCACAACAGTTTATAACTTCAGCTCCAGGGGAACTGGTGCTTTTGGCCCCTGTGGGCACCAGGCATACAAGTGGTGCACCGACATCCATGCAGGCAAAACACTCATAAACATTAGCTAAAAAAGAAATAAAACCTGACTGTTTTAATGTATATAGTGTTTTGCCTGCTTGAGTGAGTGAGTGGTGCTTTTGCAGACCAGAAGAGGGTGTCAGATCCCTTGGAACTGGAATTACAGATGGTTGTGAGACATCGTGTGGGTGTTGGCAATGGACTTTGAGTCCTGTACAAGAGTATCAGTGCTCTTCAACTGCTGAGCCATCTCTCTGATCTCATAACACTTTTTTAAGACTAACATACAAAGTAATGAGTTTCAGAATTACCTTGCACACATGCAGTCGTAGACTTTGCCCTGTACTGTTGCCTCTCCCCATGAAGTGTGCATTTTTGTGTGTGTTGGGGGATTAAGGAACTAAAAGCAAAAAGTCAATATTCCTTCAGATATCTACTTTCTGTCTTTACTTAAATTTTTAAATTTTATTTGATGTTCATGAGTGTTTACTTGCGTGTGTGTACATGGACCACATGTGCTTGGTTCCCAAGGAAGCCAGAAGGGGGGTAGATCCCCTAGAACTGGGGTCACAGATGGTTGTGAGGCACTTTGTGGGTGCTGGGGATTGAACCCAGGTCCTCTACAAGAGCAGCCAGTGCTCTTAACCACTGAACCATCACTCTAGACCCTCTAAGGTGAGACTTTTCATACATTTTATTTATTGTGTGTATGCACATGCCACCGAGTGTGTGTGGAGGTCAAAGGACAACTTTTGGGGTCTGTTCTCTTCTCCCACCATGTGGGTACTGAGTTCAGATCATCAAGCTCAGTAGCAAATACCTTTCCCACTGACCCAAAATAGATAATTTTTTAAAAAAAGAACTTTTGGCAATAGATATAGAAAGGTCCAATAATGCACAATCTTATTTTCCCAGGATTAACAGTTTAGGCTGTATGCTCTGGTATGTACATTAGCACAGGACTCAAAGCTTGTATTTCTTGTTTAGGATTTGGATAGAACCATAGTTTCCAAATGTCAGTCCAGAGCGCTTTGCATGAGAATCAGTTTTTGTTTGTTTTTGGAAGTGGCAGCTTTTACAAGCTCCCACCCACAAGTCCACTCAGTAGTGGAGATAGGAATATATATGGACAGCCTAGGGGATCAGGGACAGTGCTTGGTGAATGGCTGTCTTGTCCTTTCATATTTCCCCGTCAGCCTTACTCTGGAGGACTAATTGGTCGTTTTCTCTCGGCAGGACAAGAGAGGGAACAAAGCATCTGATAAAGCCACCCTGCTGGCCTTTGATGCCCTGGTGACCTTCTGTGAAGAACTGGGGTGAGTGGGGCTAGGAGTGTGGTGCAGCTTGGTGGTAGAGCATTTGTGTAGAAGGTGCAGGGCCCTGTGACTGGTCCTTGCATTGCCTCCCTGCTCCTCAAAGGGAAAAAGGCCGATGACTTATGTTGGATGTGGACCAGTCAGACCGTTTCCTCTCCCAGCAACCATTACCCCTCTAGCTGATACAGGCTACCCTGGCCTACTCAGAGTCCCCTGCCTGCAAAGCTCATATTTCAAGTGTGGAAGTCAGGAGGACACTTTACTTCTGAAGGCCACTGAAACTAGCTCTCATGTGTGAGGATTTGTTCCACTTTGGGGTAGTCATCCACTCCTCTGTCTACTTCATGGCTGGTTGACTGGCTCTGTAGCAATTCACTCAGTAATGGCTTGCTATCAGTTGCTAATGTGGCTCTTCCGACTGTGTGAGTTACTCATGCTGCTTTGTTTTCGTCTGAGGTAGGTCTCGTGTAACTTAGGCTGCAGTGTGTCACAAGCTAGCCTTTGACTCCTGGTTATCCTGACTGCCTCCACCTCCCAGGTGTTGAGATTATAGGCATGTGTCCCCACACCTGATGAGCTGTTCTCACTCTTACACAGAGCTCTGGCAAGCCTCAGGCCCACTCATATCTGGTGGTAGTGGTGAAGGGTGCACAACTGCTTTGGATAAAGCAGTTCTTCTGACAGAACACCAGCCTGTTTATGTGGAGCCTCCTTACCTATTTTGTATACATCTGTGGCAGTAGGCAGCAACCATGGACCAGCCATGGAAAGAGACTATTAGCTGCTCAATGATAAGTTGTGACTGGGCATCGAGTCAGTAGACTCCTGTGTAAAGGATGCCCAAGAGGAGTCAGTCTGTGTGAATAACATGTTCATTTACCTATGTGGAAAATGAGAGCTGGTGAGTGGAAGTGATTGCCTCAGAATTAGAGATAAATAAGCCAAGCCCCAGACAAACCATGATCACAAAACTCATGATAGAAGCTACTTGTGCTCCTTGATTATCCAAGTGAATATGCACACATTTCACACATGTGCCATAGAGTTTTGGGGGGAGAGGGGATGTCTGTACCCAGGAACATGTGCACGTTATGTGAGCCTGACCCCACACAGTCATCTTGAAACACAGTGCTGATGATCTGTAGACAGTCCTAGTGTCTACAGACGTGTTTGGGCTCTCCTAGAGACGGTAAGAAGGTTCTCTCTCATTAATGAGTTAGTGACACAGACCGAAGTGTTTCCTTCTGGAAATGGCATCTCTGATTTGGCCTCTGGCAGGATCTTATGTGAAAATGTGGTGGGTTGCCATGCCAGGCCCTCCCTTATCTAAGGCCATACCACCAGAGCCCTTTCCTGCCACTGGTACATGAACGTGCTAAATTCAGCCTTGGGCTCTGTGAGCCGAGCTCCTTGGTGAGGAGCGAAAGGGCCAAGTGTTGGTGCCAGTTGTCGGTCCCCTCTGCGTCTTAGACGTTTGACACTGCAGTGTGCAGACCCGCCAGGCGGCAGTGGGACAGGTCTGCGCGGGCCTGCCTTTCTCAAGCTTCTCAGAGCCAGGTGCAGATACATCTGTGGGGCCAAGAGGTCTAGGTGATGTATTCCTGTGCCTCCCATGTTCAGCCTCACACCTCCTGGCTGCAGGTGAGGCTCTGGATCTCAGGGTTTCCAGGTCTCAAGTGGGAACCTTGCTGCCATGGCTGTCAGTCACTGCTCTCTATCAAAGAGAATGTTGTGTGAACAGCATCTGGCACGAAGAAAGAAAGCCCCTTTCAATAGATGCCTGTTCCTTTTCTAAGACTATTCTGGTTTGAGGCTGAAGTTGAGGTGACTGCTCCCAGCATCATCTCAAAGCAGACACCTGGCAGGGAGAGATAAGACCAGTGGGGTGAGATAAGCTGCTTGGGCACACTTCTAAAGGAAACTGTTGTAGGGCTGTGATGTGTAGGCTGGGATATGGGCAGTGACTTGAGATCACCAGAAAAGCTAGGTCCATTCCAAATGGTCTCCACCATGTAGCCATTTTCTCAGAGCTGCAGCCACAAAGAAGCCCGATTCATGGCAGGACTTTAACCTTGTCGTCATCCGGCCTGAAATAGCAAACTGGACATTTTGGGATGGAGGGGCTTTCCCTGTGGCCTAGGTAGAGTTGTCTTTTGGGGGTTTTGGACTAAAGAGCTCGGCTGCTCAGCATCATCCAGTGTTTTTGCCTCTGTGTTTATTTGCTCCTTTGTGCTGCCAAACATAGTGGACGTGGGCCTGGTCTCCTTGGGAAATATTATGTATTTAAATATATATAATTGCTTATGAATGGACTTTGAAAAAAGTACATGGTGTTTTTTGTTTTTTATTTAAAATTTTGTGTATGATTATTTTATTTCCATATGTCTGTGTACTACATGTGTTCCTGGTGCCCACAGAGGCCAGAAGAGGGCATCAACTTCCCTGGAATTGGAGTTATAAATAGTTGTGAGCCACCACATGGGTGCTGGGGATCGAACCTGTATTCTCTACAGAGCAGCTGGTGCTCTTAACTGCTAAGCCATCTGCCCAGCCCTGTGCAGTGTTCTGTTAACAGACTTCTCCATCCCAGTCTCTGGGGGCAGAGGGGGAATTGGAGAGGGATAGGTTGAGGCTGGTGTCTGAAGGACAAGGAAGTGTGGTCTATACACAGATCGTGGGTGTGATGTGGTAGGAGAGGAGGTTTCCCAGTCAAGAACAACATATGCAGAAGCCTTGAGGCAGGAGAGACAGAACAGTTTAGGGACTGAAGTTATGTTGTGAACCCAGGGGCACTTGTCAGGCAGCTCCTGAGAGATTCTGCTGCCTACAGGGCAGAGTCCTGAGGACTTGCAGGCCTTACTTGGGTTGGTTGGCTAGGGAGGCTGGCTCTGAAAAGCATGTCTGCATAGAAAATGAGCTCACATTAGTGGATTTGAAAAATTTTTACTTCATCTGACATTTTGTGTCCATCTCTGTCAAGGACTTGCTGCTGGGCAGAGGCCCTTATTAGAAGGTCTTGTTAGCCATTGCTGTTCTCACCTGAGGTGGAACAGAGTCCCTCTCCGTGGGCTTACAGTGTTAGCAGATCAGCTAGCAGGTGGGAGAGCCAGACATGGTATCAGAGCAGCCTTCCCATCTTCCTGTCTGGCCAATCCCTAGCCAGGTCCAGAGATTCTACTTGAGCCAGGGGGACTGGAGAGCTCCTGCTGGTATGGGTGAGCAGGTCAGCCCATCTTCCCCTGCTGCCTTCTTTTGTCCAGAAAGTCAGGTCAGTCCTCTTCACACAGAGTCTTTTCCACAAACCCAAATGCAATAGCAAATATGATGAAGAGCAGGAATGTGGAGGTGAATAAGCCAATTACTATCAGGCCCCCCACGTCCCAGGAGTTTGTCCAGAAGTCATCATTCTGGATGGTCTCTGGGGTTACCATTTGGCCCGTGTAAACCTGGAAGAGAAGAGACAAAGGCCCTGAGTGCAGAGGGCTCCATAGACCTTGTCCCCAGTGTTGCTCCCCTGGCCACATCCCTGTACCTCTGCAGTTGCTCTAAACAACTGCACATACATCTGGCTAGCCAACACCGAGGGGCCTTCCTACTTGAAGCTGCCTCTCAGGAGTCTCTGGTTCATTCTTGAACAACTCTGGTATGAGCCAGGATGTCTCTCCTGCCTGTGAGGCTTTTCTACCTAGAGCCTAAAATGTTTATGTCCTCCTATTTTTATTGTCCCAATTCCCAGATGTTAGGAGACGTTTTGAGAGACTGGTGCAGCAGCCCGGCTGAGAATGATGGTGCACTTAAGTCTCCGCTCCTCCAAGGCTGAATTCCTGCTTGAGCCAAGAATTCCAGGCCAGCAGGGAACAGCAAAAAAGGAGATAGATGAGGCTGGAGAGATGTATGCTCAGCAGTTAGGAGCACTGGCCACTCTTGCAGAGGACCCAAATTCAGTTCCCAGCACTCATGTGGAAGCTCATAGTTATCTTAATGCCAGTTCCAGGGCACCTGACACCATTTTTAGCTTCTGAGTGTGCCAGGAATGCTTATGTGAACATACATACAGGTAGAAAGAACACACACACACACACACACACACACACACACACACACCCCTTTTAAAAGGGGGTGGTGGTGGGTAGGAACAGAGTATGGTTGAATGAATGTCCTAGGGACAGCTTGAAGCAGGAGGCCTGGTTATACTGGGTCGGTAGGCTGCAGCCAGTTAAGAGAAAGTAGGGAAAAAAGAAAGACGTCATTACCTGGTTCTTCTGCTAATAGTTTGAGTCTTATGAGGGCAAAGGCAAGTCAGGACTGCCCTTCAGGCCTCACACTTTGGGGTTCCTGGGTGGAAGAGGCTGCCAGGTGACCACAGCTGTTCAGCAACTCAAAGAAATGACTGTGGGCAGCCCAGAGCATTGCCAAATGGCTCTGACCACACCTTTGCTGCTGCCACCAGAGCAAACAAAGGTGGCCTAGACTGGTTGCCTGGCAACTGCCCTTCGCTTCTTCACACCCTTCAGCAGTGTTCTGCCCTTTGTGATGCCATTGTGGAGATGCTCAGGACATGTTGGAAGTTGTCCTTGAGAGAAGTCAAACTTGGGTTAGGGTGAGAGAAGAAATTGTGTGTGTGCCCCAGGCCACCTATCCACTTCAACCATGAGCAGCTGGGTCTCATGAGCAACGGAGTCTTAGTTGACCTCTTGGAGCTTACTTAGGAAGGCATTCTTTCCTGTGGTTTGGGTGAATGATTAACTGTAGTTCTGAGAAGCCTCCTATAACAAATTTCTGGATGGGAGTGCTTATCACCATTGGAGCTTTTCTCTCCCTTCCACCGTCCTTCCCTCCCTCCTACCTATTGGTTAGACAAAAAAGCTGGGAGGAAGGAATTAATCATACAGGCCTTGCCTGAAACTTACAGCCACTGTTGACTCATTTTAAAGCTTAGACGTGGGCCTGGCACTGCCAGGCTTTGCATCCTATCATAAGGAAAGAGATACAGGCCTTTCCCTCCAGCGAAGCTCTTGTTCCCACAGGTCATCAGTTCTGCTGTTAGGCATTTTGAGAAATGCCCACTTATATCAGTTTCTGCCATTCCAGGTATCTGTTGTTCTAACCCAACTCTTCAGGTATAGCCTGGAGTGGCTGACAGGTGATGAGCAGGTTCAGGAAAGTGTTCTGGGCTGAGCTGACCCATGGCTCACCTGTTCCCTTCCATTTCCTTGTGTAAGCCTTGCTGACTTCCTGGCTTGCCAAAGGTGCACAGCTAGCAGGCTGGTCTCTGGAAGTTGGAAGTCATCACCCTGCTACTTGTGTGCCTGTCAGATCAGGTTCTTATCAAGTCACTTGGTTGTTTCCAAACTGGTTTATGGTAGTTATGCTTGTTTCTGTGATTACAAAATTGAATGTGACATTGAATCAACAAATGAAGCAACAACTCCAGTTTTATATACAGACAACAGGCACAGAGCCTGGAGCCAGCCATACAGTCTGGGCTCTCAGGCCCTCTACCTTCGAGCAGACAAAGCTGTAGTCTCTGTTAATACCCGTGTGGCCACTTTGATAGCACTCCATATTCCCATCAAAAGAAGCACAAACAGAACTAAACTTTGAGCATATTAATAAAACTCATAACAAATTTATTTTGTGAGTGTGCGTGTATATGTATATACCGTGGCACGTGGGTGGAGTTTAGTGGACAACTTGTGAGAATAGGTTCTCTAACTTGTGGGTTCCTGGGAACTGAATTCAGGCCTTCAGGTTTGGTGGCACGTGCCTTTACCCACTGAGCCATCTTGTTGGCCCCTCTGTGGTGACATTTTACACTCAGGTTCTTCAGGTTTAGATTCAAACTCTGTTCTAATGAAACCAAGACTACAAGGTAAGGCTGGAGCTGAGCTAGTCAGTCTACAGCCTGTCCTCAGAGACTAAGACCCGCCCAGAGTGGTGGTCTCCATTACCTACAATTCTAATGCCAGGAGATCCTAAAATGTTTATGTCCTCCTATTTTTATTGTCCCAATTCCCAGATGTTAGGAGACGTTTTGAGAGACTGGTGCAGCAGCCCGGCTGAGAATGACGGTGCACTTAAGTCTCCGCTCCTCCAAGGCTGAATTCCTGCTTGAGCCAAGAATTCCAGGCCAGCAGGGAACAGCAAAAAAAGAGATAGATGAGGCTGGAGAGATGTGTGCTCAGCAGTTAGGAGCACTGGCTACTCTTGCAGAGGACCCAAATTCAGTTCCCAGCACTCATGTGGAAGCTCATAGTTATCTTAATGCCAGTTCCAGGGCACCTGACACCATTTTTAGCTTCTGAGCGTGCCAGGAATGCTTATGTGAACATACATACAGGTAGAAAGAACACACACACACACACCCCTTTTAAAAGGGGGTGGTGGTGGATAGGAACAGAGTATGGTTGAGAGGTCTAATGCCAGGCTTTTTGTGGCCCCTGAAGGTCCCAGGCACACATTTACATAATAAATATCTTGAGAAATACAAAAGAAGCCAGGCTGTGGTGGTGCACACCTTTAGTCTCAGCACCGAGGAGACTGAGGCAGGTGAATCTTTGAGGCCAGCCTGGTCTACAGTAAGTTGCAGGACAGCCAGGGCTACACAAAGAAACCCTGTCTCAAAAAACAAAGAACAAAGCCCTGCTAGGCATGGTGGCACATACCTCTGAGGTAGAGGCCGGTGGGTCTCTGAGTCTGAGACCAGCATGGTCTGTAGTCAGTGCTAAGCCAACCAGAAATAATGAGACCCTGTCTTGAAACAACAGCAACAAATCAGATATGTAGAGAGAATGTGGTGTTCACAGGAAAGCTGCTTTGTCTAGTTTTAATTAGTTGTTGCATCTAAGTAGGTAGACCTGTTGTCTCAGTCACTGTGAGGGAAATAGATGAGGACAGGAGAGGATGCTGCAGACACAGCTGGTCTGTGTGCTGAGGGCTTGCTCGATAAGGGATTGACAGGAGTTGTAAAGACTTGAGCACTGGTGCTTTTCCAGAGGATCCAAATTCGATTCTCAGCCCCCCATGGTGGCTCATCAGAGGCTCTGACACCCTCTTTTGGCCTCCTCAGATAAGAAGCATGCATGTGGTGCATTTATATGTATGTAGGCAAACACTCATACATTTAAAAAAAAAAAAAAAAAAAGACTTTCGAGTTAGGAATAGCATTCCATGGCATGGAACAGGGTGCAAAGAGGAGAAAAACATTTTTAGAACAAAATTAATTTGTGCATATATTTTATGATACAGAATTTGTAGTACTCATTTGTGTTAATGTGATGATTTTTGTTAGAAATTGTTTTGAAAATATTAACATTTCACAAAACTTGTCTATCCTCTGCCAAGTGTTGCTGATGTGATTCTCACCTTGGTTTTGTAGTTTGTAATAAGTCATAAAATGCAGGCAATAAACCCGGCAGCTCCTTGGGGGACTGAGAACAGACACTGGTAGAATGGGGCCCTGTGAGAGGGAAGGAAGGCCCCTGAGGAGGCTGGTGACCTGTTTTGGCCACCATGCACTGACTGAGATGGCTTGTTCTTGAATGGCAAAGGGGAGTTACAGTTGACTGGCACTTCCCTAAGCTTGGAGCAGCCTTCCGTATGCTGCACCATATGCTGTGCTCACCAGCTGCCTCTGACAGCACAGATCTGCAGTGCCCATTTCTGTTTCCCACAGTGGAGACATCTGGCTCCTCCCTGGCGAAGGTGGGCTAGGTCCGCCATCCATGGTATGTTAGCTTATGGGCTGACCTAGCCTGGGGCAGGAGGGTGCAAGGGAGCTGGCTACTGGTGCTGTGCCCAGGGTTGTCCAAGGTACCAGAATCTTTTCTAGCAAAGAAGGGACCTCAGTCTTAGCCTTTCCTGATGCTAATGAAATCCTGTTTAAAGAGGAGTCTGGAAGGAACGGGGTGGCTGTTCCTGAATTGAGGGCTTCCAGGGACCTCCAGCCAATAGTCCTGGGAGTGAAGAATGCAGGGTTTCCAGTCCTTTCCACCACCCCTGGGGTTTTCTTCTGAGACAGTTGGGTGTGGGTGTTTGGATATAGGGTTGGTTAGTAGAGATAATGGAGTCAAAACCTCAAGCCCTAGGTGTGGTGAACAGGGGCTCTGGAGCCAGACAGACTGAACCCAGAGCTGGCTTTGCCACTTTGTAGCTGACTGCACCTGGACAAATTATCTAGTGTCACTTCCTCTTCTGTCAACCAGGATAATAATGACATCTACAGACTGGAGCATGCTGATGGTTAAATGAACTGTATCTACAATGGAATGCTCAGAGCAAGAACAGGGTATGGTGGGCCATGCCTGTAATCCCAGCATTCCAGAGGCAGAGGCAGCCCTAGTTAGGTGCCATAGTATTTCACATCGTGAGTTCCAGCCAGGGCCACGGTGAGATTGTTAATTTAAAAGAAAAACAAACCCCAAGACAGGCTGGGCACATACCCTGTAATCCTCACACTCGAGAGGCCAAGGCAGGGGAGAGTAGGAGCCTAGCTTAAGACAACCTCTAGCCTCTAGGGTCTGGGGATGTGGCTCAGTGGTAGAGCACTTTCCTCGTGTGCATGATTTTCTGGGCTTCATTTGCAGCACCACTAAAAATTTTTTAAAGGCAACATGGCATGGACTAGCCCTTTGAGTTTTAGCTGTCTTTATTATCACCATTCAGTTTTTGTTTTTTTGTTTTGTATTTGAGAAAGTTGCCCCCCCTCCCCCTCCTTTAGTAAGCAGTGGTTAGCTGGCTGGTGATGGTCATGCCTTTAATCCCAGCCCTTGAGAGGCAGAGGTAGGTCAATCTTGTGAGTATAAGGTCAGCCTGGTCTACAGAGGGAGCACCAGGACATCCACGGCTACACAGGGAAACCCTGTCTCAAAAAACTAAATAATAGGGATTGGTGTTTTGCCTGTATGTGTGTGTGCGGGTGTCAGATCCCCGAGCTAGAACTACAGAAAGCAGACTGTCATGTAGATGCTGGGAACTGAGCCCAGGTCCTCTGGCAGAGCAGCCAGTGCTCTTGACCTCTCCAGTCTCCTTGAGAAAGGGGTCTTATGTAGCCCTGGCTGACATAGAACTCACAGAGGTCCACCTGCCTCTGCCTCTCAGAGTGCTAGGATTAAAAACGTATTTGAATCCCAATGTTTAGGGACTGAGGACAGATGGATTCTTAGATTTCTTTTCTTTGTTTGGAAGCATGTCCTTTTTTTTGGTCTTTACTAACCCAAACCTGTCAGACAAGTCTGTGGATACGGGGTAGTCAAACTAGCCAGCAAGAGTTCCTGTTGGCCTCCCTGCCTGTGTGGCCAGGGTTGCTGGCTAGAGGTGGCAGGGGCTGACTTCCACTCACTGTGACCTGCAGGTAGCAGAGCTCTGCTCCCAAGCAAGCAGGATGTGTACTGCACAGACTTAGATGACAGAAGTGTGAGAATCAGAGCCCAGTCCTGGCCCTGTTGATATGTGTGGAGACTTACGTGTCTGTGCCCGCCCCATGTTTACGTTTGTAGCTGTACATCTGGAAGAAAGTAACTGCAGGGAAAGAGGCATGAAAGCATCTCAATAGCACATTCTTTAAAATGGGTCCATTGTGCTCTGGGTCAGCCCATTTAGAGGGCAAATAATGACCGTTCATATTACAGAGCTTCTAAAGCATGTGCTACACTTATCCTGTCTTGCTCTATACTCCTCCTAGCATCAGGAAGCAGGTGCCAGGGTTAATCCATCTCACCAGAAGGAACCCCAGCTTAAGAGGATTGGGTCACAGAGCTGACAAGTGTGAGCTGAGGGTGTGAGCACACAAATAGGTTCAGGACCAAAGGGTCAGGGTACAAGTGGGATAGACAACACTAAGAGCCTCACTTTTCTTCAACTGAAAAAATTTGGAAGGATCCAGTGACCTGAGGCTGCTGGTGTACAGGGGTAACAGACAGAAGTTAGGGCAGCAGGAAATGTTAGTGGCATTCCTGGGCTTAGCTCCTGTTCTAGGGAAACCACCTCCATCATTCAACAGAGTGGGACTCTGAAAGCCAGCACTTATTAGTACATAATGAAAAATAGGAATGTTGCCAGTGACCCTCCATTGGTTCCATGACGTTGATATCTGTGTGGCATTCCTCTCTGTGATTTTCCAGCCTTCGTGGGCACATGGAGAGCAGTGGCCTGGAAAGAACAGTCATCGGCCATGCCCCTAGAAATCTGGCACTGCCCGCCCTCCTATTTAACAGAGCCAAGCCTGTGCATAAACACATAACCAAAGACCTCATAAACACAGAACCAAAAAAGTTTTTACTTGGAAGTCAGTAGATTTCAGTTAGAATACTGATATTCTCTCTTCCCCCAGCAGGAGGCTTGGAGTCTAGTGAATTGCACAGAGTCCTGATTAGTTTACTTCTCTTTGGCATAAGTCAGCAGAGCCCCAAGGCCAGCTCCCCACAACTAGGAACTGTTGAGAGTATGGGACCCTGAGAGGCACAGCTTAGCAGAAGACCCAGGTGGTTTCCCAAGTCTTTGAAACACTTGGCTCCTCCTAAGCTTCGGTGTCCACGGGCAGACTGAGCAGCACTTGTCTCTTTGATAAGGCTTCAGATGTCCGTCCTGTCACCTGGGCAGTGCCAGAACTGAAGCCAGGTGATCTGTCTGGAGAAGTGAAGTGGCCAAGGTAGAGCCTGGGTCACAGTTCTGGAAGGCTTCTGTCCAGCTTCTCTTCGGCTGTCTGCTGACCCTCATCTGGGTTTTATAGCCCGCCTGGGGATCTTCCTGTCTCTCCTCTCAGAGCAGCAGCAGTGCACACAGCAGCAGCTGCACGCTATCATCAACAGCAGCAGGACTGTAGCTAAGGAGAGAGGATGGCCCAGAGCTGAAAAGCCAGGTGTGTCGGGGTGGGGGGGGGGAAGGTACCCACCCTCCTTGGGAAGAACCTCCTGCTGTCTGGAGTAGTGGTCAGAAAGACCTGAGCTGCTGATGTAGTCAGTCCTGTTTGTCTCTTGTTCCATTGCTCAGGCCTGCCTCCTTTCTATTCCTGGTTGACACCTGATGGTACCCAGTTCCCGACACTACCTTCCCTACTTGCCTGAAGGAGACTCACCAGCCTTCCAGCTAGCAGCAAGGCTTGATCTCCCAGATATCAGGAGGAGCCCAAGGGACACTGAGGGGATGGGGCTAAAGGGTCCAAGGACAGGTGCCCACTTGCCTGTGAAGATGACGATGATAGAGAAGGCCACTAGCTCCACAGGCTCAGCCTGGGGAAGTCCTTTCAGCTTCAGCAGCAGTCTCTTACCCACTGAGTGGATCTCCTCCACAAAGTCTGTGCTCGCCATGCTGCCAGGGCTCCTGTGTTCTGTAACAACACAGACGGGGCACCTCACAGGCTGGGAGGTAGCTCCAGCGAGCCAGCCTCTCCCACCGTGCCTGCAGAACAGGTTTGGCAGTCTCACCCTACACCCCTGGTAGATCCTAGGCACAGGGAGACAGGGAGTCCTGGAGTCTGCTCAGTGGTAGGGGAGCCCTAGGCCCACACTTGACTGGAGCTGCCCAGGGCAAGGAAAGTTTGCTTGCCGGAAGTGTGGCCTGGAGAGCCTAAAGGGGCTGCCAGCCAAGGCCGCAGTTGGTGAAGGTTCTGCCCCTCAGATGTGATTTTGCTGTTGCATTCCTTTGTCTCCAGACACACAAATATCAGGTTTGGCTGGGGTGCCTCAGCTGACACAGCTCCCTGGCCAGCCTTTGGGTCATTCAGGATTTTGGTGCCTCCCCTAGATTCCCTCAGGGTGGCCAGACAGGCCTCAGGATTCTGTGTGGGAGGAGAATCAGAGTCCCAAGAACAGGTTTGTGGGGACTCTAGTTGGGATCAGCTGTAGGTAAAAACTGAGGGAGGGGTTGTTGCTTGAGGGCTATGAAGCTGAGTCCCCTCGAACCCTCCTCTCCTCCTGGCCAGTCTCTTTATTCATTGTTGTGTAAGGAAGAAGGAACCACACAGTATTCCAGGGTGGGGGTGGGGTGGGGGGCTCGTTTATTCAGATAGAAGCAGGGGTTCCAGGACTGGCTCAGTCCCCTGGCTTGAACCTGTTCTGTTCTAGCCAGAAGAGGCCTGTCTGGAGAGTGATGACTGCCCAGGGCTTCCAGAGAGGGCCTAGGCAAAGCTCTCTCTGAGTTCGTCTACCCTCCCCCATCTCTCCTTGTATCCATGCATCCAAACTGGTTCTTCCTGAGGATGTGGGCAGGTGACCAGGGGTTTGTGTCTTTGAGGTGGTCCCCTCTGCTGTGGTCTTTGAGACTGGTCACTCCTAGCACCCCTGCTTGGCACAAAGCAGGCCTAAAACCGCCTTGAAGGTCATGGGATAGGGTCATCCTTCATGTGGGCTCTCTGCCTGAGCCCTTGAAAGTGAGAGGCCCTGGCTGCCTATATCTATCTGCCCATTGTGGAAGAAGGTTCTTGTCTACCTCCACTGACCCACTTATCACTTAGGCCCTGGCTGGCTGCCCTTCCCCTAATAGCTTTTCAGGAACTAGATCTCAGCTACCAACCACTTGGATTTCCTTTCTATAAAGTGCATGGTGCCTTCTCCGAATTTGTTGTTGATGTTTTGTTTTCAGAGTCTTCCTTATGCTAGGTAAGTTCTGTACCCAAAACTACATCCCTCTGTAGGTGCTCTGTGGTACCTTCTCCGACCTCATCTGCCCTTCATAGAAATGGATTGTTGTTTGCTTTTCGAGACAGGGTTTCTCTGTGTAGCCCTGGCTATCCTGGAACTCCCTCTGTAGACCAGACTGGCCACAGACTCAGAGATCTTCCTGCTCTTCTGGTTCTGCCTCCCAAACTGGGATCAAAGGTGTATGCTACCACCACACCCTGTCTCAACCCTCCCTCTCTTGTACGATGGACAGGCTCTTTCTCTCGGTGTTGTTGTGGAGATGAGAAGCCTTAGGGAAGGCCCAGGAAAGTCAAGGCTGGACCCTGCCATGCCCCTCCTGCCACCCGTACACTCTTTACACTCTTTTTTTTTTTTAACTTTATTTATTTCTTATTTATTTATTTGCCTTGGTGTTTGCCTGGAACTGGAACTACAGACAGTTGTTAGCTGCCATGTGGGTGCTGGGAATTGAACCCGGGTCCTCTGGAAGAGCAGACAGTGCTCTTAACCGCTGAGCCATCTCTCCAGCCCCCCTCTTTACACTCTTTATGGAGGTCCATCTGGCTTTGGGCAGCCACATAAGACAGCACAGCTGAGCCCCCCTGAGTCATGGACCAGATGTGGGCTTTGTGCAAGAACCAGGTCGTAGTTTTTTGGAAGCTGGTGAGCTATATACACTCTTGTGGGACTGGGCCATTAATTTTATCAGTTCATCACCACCAGAGTGGGGCACACCAGGCCTTGTGAGAACTGTATATATATCATCTGTCACTAAATGAATAGATCTATGTCCTGCTGTTATGAATATAAGAACATTACTTCTGGTCAGACCAAAGGAGATTGCCATTTGCAGCATGCTTGCATAAGTGATCCATTCACTCTTCTGTCCTGGGACCTCTGCATCCCCCCCCCCCACACACACACACAAGATAGTGTGCATGTGGTTCAGAACCAGGAATGGTGTTTCTTACCCTCCCTCTTCATCTATGTTTGGTCTGGCTTGTTGAGCCTGACTGGCACTGTGCCCACATTGCCTCACTAGCCCAGTGGAGACACTCCTTAAAAGCAGAAGCAGGCAGGAGGTTGGTGGTCAGGAGAGCTTTCTGTGTGCCACACCCAAAGACCTAGAGAGAGAGAGTGGTGGGGGAGGAGAGAGGCGCCTGCTTGGCAGGGTTGGGACCCTAGGTGTGGCTGCATGTCCACTTTCCAGAGCAGGGCAGAAGGACCTGCTGTGCAGGGAGGTCAGAACGTTGCTCAGAAGACGGTCCAGCTAGCAGAGTTGCCCCAGCTTCTCTCCTTCCTCCCATTCTCCCCGTGCTCCCTGCTTGCCTTATGAAGTTGGAAAACTACAGGCTTATACCCGGGTGTAGCTGAGCAATTCTCCTCTGTAAGAGTGTGGACCACCTAGTGCAGACAGACTTACAGCTCCATGCCTAGGGCTTCTGTAGGCAGCCTCTTGGAAGCTAGGTGGGACCTGGCCACTATGTCAGCCTTAGGATATGGCCTGGGGCTGCCTGTTAGGTCTTATCTTTTTTACCAGCAGAAGTAGAGCTGCTGGGTATGGCTTTCTGCTCTCTAAGTGTTGAAGAGGAACCTTCTTTGCTTGGCAGTTGATAGTTTTTATTTTAAGCTCTGACCAACAGAACAAGCACATGACAGAGGGGGGAGCAAAGGGGTCTTGTTTTCTCTAAAGAGGAAAGAGGCACATTCCAGCAGGTTCCCAGGCGTCTTCCCAGTGGGCTATTTAAAGCAGAGCCAAAAGACACTTGGTGCCCAATATAACCAGCAGTTATTAGGTGACCTTGTTCCCCAGCTATGGTCAGAGGAAATGGGAGCTCTGGGTCTGGCCCCTGATGACTGGGTACCCCACTAGGTTTGGGGGAAGCAGAGCAGAGCTACTAGCAATTCTGTTTCCTGAACTTTCTATCCCAGGTTCACCCAATTCTTTCTAAGCCATACTTTATGCCCAAGAGCTGGGGACTAGCACTATGTTCAGTAAGGCAAGTGGTAGCTTCCCCTGGAGAACAGCCCTGGCTGCCACTGAGCCTGCCTGTTGCCCAGGCCGCCTGCATGGCACTTGGAGCCTTCTGAGGATGCTCCTGGCTGGGGTCCAGGCAGTGGTCAGGGAGAGCTAACAACAGGGGAGGAGAGCATCTGGGCTGGGGACTGACTGCTCCTTTGTGGCAGGTGCCACTGAAGTTCTTGTCCTGTAGGCCAGACAGCTACAGCTTGGTACCACAGTGGCTCTGCTTCCTCATTGTGAACCTGATAGTCAGTTCCAGCTACCACGTGCATAGGCAGGCAATGTGCCTGTGTCTGATAATCAGTGTCACTAACGGTTCACAGCCTAGAGAGCATCTTGCTAGACCCTGTTGTTTTGTCATGGTGGATCTCAGCACTTTTGTCCTGCCTCACATTGTCTTAAAAAGCATCTTGAGGGCTGGAGAGATGGCTCAGCGGTTAAGAGCACTGACTGTTCTTCCAGAGGACCTGAGTTCAATTCCCAGCATCCACATGGCAGCTCACAACTGTCTGTAATTCCAAGATCTGACACCCTTACACAGTTATACATGCAGGCAAAACACCAATTCACATAAAATAAAAATAAATATTTTTTTAAAAAAGAAAAGCATCTTGAGTGAGAAATAACCAACATAAGTGAAAAACCTAAGGGGTCCAGAGACCTGCCCAGCAGGGCAGGGATGCCCCCCAGGTACCATGCTGGTGTTTGAGTCACTCCTCAATGGGGCTCTAGTTTGAAATCATAGATTGCTTAAAGCCTTGGTGGGCCTGCTGTCCTGGTTCCTGAGCTTTCTTCCAGAACAGGAAAAGCTCTGGTGGCCAGTAGAAATTAAATGAGCTCCTCACCTTCAGTCATGAAGCTGGGCTTCCCTTGTGGCTCAGGGACTGCAGAAGCCAGTGTTTTGTGACTGAAAGTCACCCTCCTGCCTCTTGGGTCCTATGGCTAGCAGCTCACTGCCATGACCCTTCCTCACCTATCCAGATCTGCTGTCCCCATTATGGCTCAGCTTCAGTCCAGTCCCCTGTGCTGTTTTCTCATTATTAACACAGGAATTAGTTTCCTAGCCCCCACATAGGCCAAAGCCCACTCCCTCTGCTGAGCCAAGAACACTTGGCCTTCTCCTTCGTTTCCAAACCTGAATGATGTTTTTCTTTCTTACTGGATAACAGCTTGTTTGCTTTGTTAGGAACATCTTGGTGGGACCTTGAACCCTGGTGTGAGGACAGGAGGCAGGAAGGGTGAGCAGCCTCTCCTCTTGAGTTTTTGCTCAGGAAGGTCACACTTGGGCTGCCCAAAGAATGAAGCAAAGAATGTCTCAGGGTTGCCATTACAGTGGTGTAGCGTAGAGTAGATCCTGGGGTCACTCCCCAGCCTTATCCGTGTACTACTCACCATCTCCCCACAGCCCTGGGCTTAGAGTCAGGTATGCATGTCTGTGATTCAGTTTCAGAGATCAAGGCCAAAGGAGCACCCAGGGGGTCTCAGGAATCTAAGGAGGTGCAGAGACTCTTCCCTGGGCTACTCTTGAGCTGAAAACATGTAGCAATGAGTAGGTCAGATCCAAAAGACATGGGAAGCTGCTGTTTTTGTCCAGTACCCAAGTAGGCAGTTCTCCAGTTCCACTAGATGCTGGAGCTGGGGGCCAGTGAGCTGCTGGCTGTACATTGTCCTGAGCCCCGATCCTTGGGAAATGGAGGCTCAGCAGGCATGTGGGCCCTATTTTAAGCTCACTAAATAGAAAAAGTTCAAATTAATGTGTCAAATCAGCAGTACATTCCCCTTCTCTAGCACTAAGTCCCAGGGGAAGAGAGAGTTGGGAGTACTCAGGAGGTGACTAAGTACCCTGCGGAGAGTAGCCCAGTGTATCCCCCAGGATGTTTCTCTCTGAGTTCATGATAAGTTACAGCTCCTCGGCCTCGAAATACGGGACCCTGGCTGACCTTCCCTCCTCATCCGTCAGAGTCACCTACCTGGGAATGCAGATGTTGGGGAACCAAGAAGGGGTGCCCCAACACAGCGTTCATGTGCTTCCTCTCCGTCCTTTGCACCCTACGTCCAAGGCTGCCTCTTTCCTGCCCTGCTGCCGCTGCTTCTCACTCAGGCACCTCCTAGAGCAAGCTGCTGACAGCCAGCTGCTGTCCAGCTTCAGCTTTTTTGTTGTTGGTTGTCCGGGAGAGCTAGGTGTCAAATTACCATTGGGAGGAGGAGCCAGAAAGAGCCCTTCCCTGAGCTGGTCCTCTGCTTCACACTCAGTGACTTCCCTGCCCACGAGGTCCACTCTGCTCCCTCACTGCTCTGCCCTCCTCCCACCTGCGCCAGGCTGTAGGCTAAGGGCGGGGCTAAGGGCTGAAGTGGTTGGCTGTGGTTCCCTGTGGAAATAACCCCAGGGGGCTCAGTCTGAAGTTGCTGGGGGAAGAGGGTGGAACGGCTCCTTCTTGTGCCCTACCACCCTCAGGATGGCCTTTTTGGCTTTGACCACCCCAGCCTGTCTCTTGGGCCACTCCCTGGCTGCTCCCTTTGGCCTCTCCCAGGAAGAAAAACAAAGGAGCTATGGGACCACCCAAGCAATCAGCAAGCTTTGCAAGCACCTTCTGGTGTGACACTCAAAGGCATCTTGCAGGAATTTTGAGGATCCTAAATATCTTAAAAGTAGCTTGCTTGTTTTAATGTGAGGCCTTGTGTCCCTCCTAAGAGGAAGGACACTTGGTCTCATTCTGCTCAGCTGTTTCCACACTCCTGGCCTTGCTGTCCAGTGGCCAGGCCCATTAACATTTGCCACCCAGTAGACCTCAGCGCTGTAGTCAATGGAACCCTTTGAATTTGAGCACAAAACCCCAGTGAGTCAGAGCTGGGGGGCAGGGTGTCAACAACCATATGGCCACAGTGCCTAGATGCCAAAGCTTCTCAGAGACAGGACAGGCCACCTCTGTACAGGCAACAGTCTTGAGCAGAGGGAACAGTTGGCATATATACTTAGTGTTAGTGGCACAGGCTGCAAGAGCTCCCCCAGTGGCTGTCTTGGCTGGAGGGACCCCACTTCTTTAGAGGTTGTATTATAATTGGCTACTCTCTGGGGTCAGATCCTCAAGCAGTACTTATATTAAGAAGAACCCTTAGAGGCTGGAGAGATGGCTCAGAGGTTAAAAGCACTGACTGTTCTTCCAGAGGTCCTGAGTTCAAATCCTAGCAACCACATGGTGACTCACAGCCATCTGTAATGAGATCTGGCATCCTCTTCTGTACATTGTATACATAATAAATACATAAATTTAAAAAAAAAATAGAAGAGGGGCTGGAGAGACGGCTCAGAGGTTAAGAGCACTGACTGTTCTTCCAGAGGTCCTGAGTTCAATTCCCAGCAAAACGATATGGTGGCTCACAACCATCTATGATGAGATCTGGTGTCCTCTTTTGTAAACTGTATGCATAATAAATAAATCTTTTTAAAAAAAAAGAGCTCTTTTAGAAGCAATCTTTGCCAGCTATTTTTGTCCTTAAGACTGGGCACTCAAACTGCCCTCCTTTGGTGTCTTCTCTGACTCCCCATATTCCTAGCAGTAGGAATGACTGAAAACCCTGCTAGAACAGTGGCCAGCCACTCAGGGCCTCAGCCTGGGGATCAGAAGAGAGAATGAGCCGCCTGTGCCAGCTTGGGCAGAGTGGTTCCCCAAGGGGAGCTCTAGTGAGGCTCTCTGATTGAACAGGCTCGCTAAGGACTAGTCGGGACGGCTGCCCTCAAAACTGCTCTCTTTACCACAGTAGTTCTGAACCTTCCTAACTCCCTCCCAGCTGTAGAGTTATTATCTTTTTGACTGTAATGTTGATTCTCTTATGAACCAAAATGTCAATGTCTGTTTTCTGGTGGTCTTAGGCAACCCCTCTGAAACAGTTGTCTAACCACAGTTGAGATTTACGACCCATGGGCTGAGAACTTTTGCTCTAGGCGCTATGCCAGGTGCAGCCCTCAGCCTAGGGCAAAAGGGCTCGTGGTGGGGGCACGGGGGTCTCTAAGGAAAGATCAAGATATGAGTGAAAACTGGCTGTGAGAGCTCATGCCAGCAGTCCTAGGACTCAGGAACCTGAAGCAGGAGGTTCACCCTTGATAAGAGCCACCCTTGATAAGGTCTTACCCTGAGTAAGACCCTATCTTAAGAGACCAAACAAAAAAACCTGTGTGGTTGCATATGCCTTTAATCCCAGCACTTGGGAGGCAGAGGCAGAGGCAGGTGAATCTTTTTGATTTTGAGGCCATCGCAATTTACATAGTGAGTTCTGGGCCAGGCTCTGCTACATAGTGAGACCCTGTCTCTAAATAACGGAAGAAAAAGAGAGACGGCGAGTGCTGAAGGCTGGACAGACCCTCTCCTTTCTTCCCTCCCTCTCCCACAGTGATGAATAGTTCTTGTTGTAGGACGGCTGTCTGTCTCATCAGTGCTCCCAGCTGGGATGATCACCATTGTGCTCCATCGTATCACTGCTCCTTGAGCAGCGTGAATGGAGAGGTTTGAAATTCAGAGGTGAAATGTAGCGTGGTGGCGGCAGGTGTCTGTGCCAGAGCCTGAACTCCCCAGATCATCCCACCATTTTGGGTAGAGGGAACAGCGGGGTTCTAGAGCAGAGCTCATAGGACAGAATGAGGTTTACATCCGGGCTCCCAGTCACCCAGGACACGACTATAGGAAGATTGCTTTATCTCATTGGTCTCAACTCTGCAATGGGCAGCACCAGAGGATACTTCACAAGCCCCTGAAAATAAAAGGGTACAGGACAGGAACTGGAGAGGTCACTCAGAGGTTAAGAGCATATACTGTATTTGCAAACGGCTTCAGGTTCAGTTCTCAGCACCCCATGGTGGCTCACAACCATCCAGAACAAGTTCTAACTGATCTGACACTCTCCTGACCTCAGGCACTGGGGGTTACTGATCTACATAAAGCACATTTTAAACGTTCTTTTTTTAAAATAAAAAAAAAACTTTATTATTTATTATTTATTTATTTATTTGCTTTGGTGTTTACCTGGAACTGGAACTACAGACAGTTGTTAGCTGCCATGTGGGTGCTGGGAATCGAACCCGGGTCCTCTGGAAGAGCAGACGGTGCTCTTAACCGCTGAGCCATCTCTCCAGCCCCTTAAACGTTCTTTTGAAAGATCTGAAACCGCTGGATAGTGAGCCAGTGTTTGGAGACTAGGTCCGAACCCCGGCTTGCCCCAGTCCCTCATGGCACTGGCACTGCTTCCTTCCTCTAGGTGCCGCCATGCTGCCATTGCTAAGTACTTTGGAGATGCACCGCCCGCCTGCGCCAAAGGCTGTGACTGCTGTCAGAGCCCTGTGGCCATAAGGGAGAAACTTGATGCCCTAGAACGCAGCAGCAGTTGGAGCAAGACCTGCCTCGAACCCTCCCAGGGGAACGGCTTTGATCCTGAGCTATATGAAGGAGGCCGCAGGGGCTACGGGGGCTTCAGCAGGTGAGGGACTGTGAAATGCATCCGCTGGTACTAGCCAGGCCAAAGGTAGCCTTCTGCAGTGTGCCATATGACTCCTCCTGGGGCCTGGGCTTTAATGTGCCAAAACATCACTGTCCCATCAAGTGGCATACGTGGAGAAGGGCAGAGCCCGACCTTGGGTGCTCACACATAGCCTGTCCTCTAGGTATGATGAAGGTTCTGGAGGGAGCGGTGATGAGGGCAGGGATGAGGCCCACAAGCGGGAATGGAATCTTTTCTATCAGAAACAGATGAGCCTACGCAAGGTAAAGGGGGCAGAGGCCTTGGTGGGGCTCAGTGGCTCTGATAGTTTGGTTTCTATTGCTGTGACAAACACCATGTATGCCCAGAAACAATCTGGGAAGCAAAGGGTGTATTTGGCTGATACTTGTGCATCATTGTCCAGCACCGGGAATCAGGGCAGGGGCTCGAGTCGGGAACCTGGAGGTAGAAATAAAGCAGAGACGGGGAGGATGCTGGCACGTGCCCGGCTGACTGTCTGTACAGCCCAGGACCACCTGCCAGGAAGGACAGGGCCCTCCCACATCAGTCCAGAGAATGCCCCACAGGCCAGTCTGCTAGAGGCACTTCCTCAATCGAGGTTCCCTCCTCCCAGATGGCTCTGGTTTCTGTCAAGTAAAAAAAACCTAAGCGGGCACGGTGGCACAAGGTGTTTATCCTAGCATTTGGGAGGCAGAAGCAGGCAGATCTGAGGAGGAGGCCAGGGATGACATAGTGAAACCCTGTCTCAAATACACCCCCTCCCACCCCACACACAAAATAACCAGCACATAGTGTCCAATGTAAGGTCCTGGTTGGTCCCCTGTCAGCCACCTCAGTCCCTTCTCTAGCCCTCAGTGGGAGCTGCCCTGCAGCAAGACAGGATGCCTATGGTTCCTCATGCTGTCTGTCTTCCAGGGCAAAGAGCCCAAGATAGAAGAATTCATCCCCCCAGGTTGGTATAGAAACAAATGCTTTCATGGGCTTGGGGGCTGCACCTGGGTGTGACCAGTGGGTGGCTCGGTGAGGGTTGGAGGACTCCAGGGAGCTGGCCAAGTGGAAAGCCCTTCCTATCCTTCCTACCCTTTCTCAGATGAAGACTGTCCCCTGAGAGAGGCTTCAAGCAGGAAGATCCCTAAGCTCACGGTGAAGGTGAGAGGGGCACCTTTTAACTGGCTCTCAGGGCCCTCCCTCCCTCCCTCCCTCCCTCCCTCCCTCCCTCCCTCCCTGAGGGCCGGTGACCAACCCTTCACTCCTCTTTAGGCCCGTGAGCACTGCCTGCAGCTTCTGGAGGAGGCTCTGAGCAGTAATCACCAGGCTGCAGGAGCCACTGGTGGGTGAGTGTCTCAAGATCTCCTGGGTGGGGTCCAAGGCCTGTTCCCCCATCCTCCCCCATGGCTCCCCGTCCCCACAGCCCTGCCGGTGTGCACAGAGACTGCCAGAGGCTACTGAAGGAGAGTAAGCCGTAGCGCACCAGGCTCTGAGGCTAGCCTGAGGAGAAACCAGGAGGCCTACGGGGAAAGGACTCAGACCTGCTTGTTGTCTTGTTCTCATTCTTTCCCACAGACCTGACCTGCAGGCCAAGGCTGTGGAGCTAGAGCATGGCGCGTTCCGAAATGCTAAGATGGTCAACCTGTACAAGGCCAGTGTTCTAAAGAAGGTAGGCCTAGGGCCAAGGGTACAAGCAGGGTAGAGCATGCTCATGGGCTGAGGATAGGACAGGGCAGTCTCTCCACGTTCAGAGGCCAGCTGCCAACCTGCTGTCCCTGGACCGATTGAGCCAGGTAAAGTTCCTTCTCCTTTGCTCACTGGCGGTATTCTAGCCATCCCAGTGGGCACTGGCACTTCCCCAGCATCCACTCCCCCACCCAGTGCACAGCAGAATTGCAGGATCTGAGTTGGGGCTAAGCAGTAGCTTGTGGGTGCCATGCTCTCCGCCTGTCCCTGTAGGTGGCTGAGATCCACAAAGCCTCCAAGGACGGTCAGCTCTATGACATGGAAGGCGGCACCAAGAGTCGCAGTGCCGGGGCTGAGCCCTCAGAGCCCAGTGACTATGACATCCCACCAACCTCCCATGTTTACTCGGTGAGCAGCGTCCAGGGACCCACCCCACCTAGGTTCAGGGAAGGTGGGACAGACAGACAGACAGACAGACAGACAGACAGACGTTTACCCTCTCCTTGTCCTCTGATATCCCAGACTTTTTATTTTGCTTTTTCAATACAGAGGTTTTCTGTGTAGCAGTCCTGGCTGTCCTGGAAGTTGTTTTGTAGACCAGGCTGGCCTAGAACTCACAGAGATTCTCCTGCCTCTGCCTCCCAAGTGCTGGGACTGATGGCATATCACCACTGCCTGGCTTAGCTCTGTGGTTGACTCTGATATTCCATATTAATTTTATTAAATATATATCACCTGGGCTGAAGAGATGGCTCAGCGGTTGAGAGCACTGACTGTTCTTCCAGAGGACCTGAGTTCGGTTCCCAGCATCCACGTGACAACTGTCTGTGATTCCAGGATTTGATGCCCTTACACAGTTATGCGTGCAGGCAAAACACCAATGCACATAGAATAAAAGTGAATATTTGGGGAAATATATATATACATATATATATATCACCATATCTCCTGGCATCATAGCCCTCCCCTACCCAGATGTCAGGAGAGGCCATAGAGTGCCGCTGTATTTGTATTTGTCAACCGTGGCCTCTTCTCCCGCCGGCCCAGCACTCCCGCCTAGCTGTGTCCTGTTCAGCTCTTGCCTCCCACATTCCTTAGAGCCTCCCTTTCACCATAGCCACAGCTGCCTTTGAGGTCTTGGGTCCTGAGTTTTTTACTTCTTCCTCTTTCTCATCACAGCTCAAACCCAAGAGAGTAGGAGCTGGCTTTCCCAAAGGCACCTGCCCCTTCCAGACAGCCACAGAACTATTGGGGAAGTCTCAGACCCAGAAGCAAGCCCCTGAGGCTGTGCTGGAAGTTGGACAGGGTCCCCCAGGCTGGGAACTTGATCTTCGAGATAAAGACAGGAACAAGCCCCTCCCCGAGTACCCAGGAGAGGCTCCTGGAAGCTGTGTCCATCGTGGGGAGCGCTCACCCGAGAAGAGGACTAAAGGCCCTTCTTCCCAGGGCAGTGCCAAGGCTAGAGCCAGCAAGAAACAGCAGCTCCTAGCTGAAGCAGCCCTCAAAGATTCCCAGAACATCACTCGGTTCCTCTGTCAGAGGACAGAAAGCCTGTCCTCACCTGCTTCAGTCCCAAGCTCAGAGGATGCCACCCCCTCCTGTGGGGGCGTGTCAGACGACTGCACAGGAGTTGGAGCCCAAGGACAGTTGATTACTCTATTTCAGACTGAGTGTACTCCCAAGGGTGGGCCAAGGTAAGATGTCAGGAGTCAGGAAACCCTTCTTATGGCAGCACCTGACCTTTTGCCGCCTGGGCCTCTGAAGCACGAAGCTCACTCACAGGTGGCCACTGCACTGCCTGGGTTGAGAGAGCAGCTAGATCCAGACCTCTGATGCTCTTCTCTCTCTGGCCAGCACCTGCTCACTCAGAGACCAGAGCTTCCCTGAAGGTCAGCCTAGCCCTCTAAAGGAGACCCAGGCAGGCAAGCGGCCCAGACCCCAGCAGGTACTGGAGGAGGAGATCTGCCCAGGGGTAAGGGTTAGGATCAGGGAAGATCACTTCTCATACCCTCGCAGCAGGTGGGATGGCTGGGAGGCTACTGGTGGCTGAGATGCAGGCTTCCTTCCAGCAGGAAGAGGAGCGTCAAAGTGACCCTCCATGCTATGGCCCTATCCAGGAGAGCTCGGAGAGGACTCAGAAGAGGCTTCGTCCCTCAGCTAAGTCCTCCATCTTGGCTGAGGCCAAGGGTGGTACCCTGGCCAATGGTGACAGCACTGAGAATAGAGCATCTCAGGAGCCCTGCCAGCTCTCAGCTCCCGGCATCTCCGTGAAGGAGGCTGCAGATGTTGTGGTCAAGTACCTGACCCCCTTCTACAGGGAGGGCAGATTCATATCCAAGGTACGGTGACTCGGCCTGGAGTACCTGGGACAATGCAGGGGGTGAGGTGGGGTGAGGGCACCTTCGTATGAAATAGGGCAGAGAAGGCCTAGCCTAGAGCCAAGACCAGCAGAATTCTGCCCACTCTGGACCTGCCTTGCCATTGGTAGTGGTGGCTCCAGGGCTCCTTCCTCTCTCCTTTGCCTTCCAGGAGTTGTTTAAAGGCTTTGCCCGCTACCTCTCACATTTGCTGGCTCAGACAGTCTCTCCTGGAAGGAGTGGTGAGTGCCAGCCTGGCCAGGGCCAGAAGGGACTGTGGGGCTAGGGGAGTGGAGAGCTGCCAGGACGAGACTGGTCCTGACCTTCTCCCGTGTCCTTTCCCCAAATGTACAGTGAAGAAAGAGGCCCAGAGTCTCATCAAGCAGTTTTTCCACAATCGTGCCCGGTGTGAGAGTGAAGCTGACTGGCGTGGCTTGTGTGACCCACAGGCGTGACCTGCTGCTGCTGGCTGAAGAGGGTCAGCATCCCCCTGCCAGAGGCACCAACTTTCTCAGGGTCCTCCTCCCACCCACACCCCAACCAAACCTCACTTTAGAGGTGTCACTAGACACCCAAACCAAGGGGGAGATCAGAGACTAGCCCACCTTCCTGATTAAATTCCCTGATCTTCCTCAGCCTGCCCCTCCTGCCTTGGTGGCCAGATCCCCAGGTTAGAAGGTTCAGGTGGTATGGCTGCTGCCAAAGAAAAAATAGTGGTCAAGCTCTCTGCCAGGGTGAGGCCTGTTCCCATCCTTCACTGCCTTCTTCCTCGAGATGCCAGGCTCCAGGCCCTGACGTCTGCTGGTCAGGAAGGCCAGACCCAATTGAAATGTTTGCAAGAATAAAGTGCTACTTGAGATGCATGCTTATACACAGTCCTTTTCTTGGGTGTTTTATTTGTGCAGAGGCTGCTTCATCCATGCTCTGTGCCAGCCCTAGAGTTGAGTGGGCATTTTCCCCACACAGGGCGTCAGATGCCCAAGCCAAGTTCCTGCAGCCCCAGCTCTGGGTTCAGTACACCTTGGAGGGCATGTGTCTGCTTTCTTTCCCAGTGGATGTCACTGTGGCAACCCCTGCCTTATGTCCTCCATGTGGGGTTGTGCTGCAGGGCCAGGCAGCAAAGATAAGCAACCACCCAGCATCCAAGGCAGACTGCCAAGTGAGACACCGTATCTCCAGGTCTCCTCAGCTGAGGCCTGGCCACTGTGTGGAGGACATGCTACTCTCCAGCAGGAAGATAATGGTGTGCTGCAGCTCCTGGGCCTGCCAGGGAGAAATGTTCAGTACAGGTCTCCCTACCCCCAGAACCTCTGCCCACACCACCACTCCTGGGCCCTACTACACACCAACTGAGTAAACCCTGGGGCCTACAGAAGCCTTGGCCACTCACCTGTGGGAGCTCCAACCAGATGGTCTGGGGGTTGTCAGCAGAGCCATAATTGAGTTCCAGGCCAGGGGCCCCATCCTCCTGCAGGGGGCTGAGCAGGTGGAGACGCTGCAGGTCTTTGAGGGGGATGCAGATGCAGGGTTTCTGGGGTAGCAAATACAGCAGAGATTGGAGTGGGGTGGGGTAGCAATGCATGGTGTGAGGGGGGAGGGCTGACCCCGGGATTGAGGCGGCGCAGGAAGGAATGCTCCACCTACCTGGGAGCTGGGCTCCATGAGGACGAGGTGCTGGCGGTTGAGCCCCAAGAGGACAGGTCCAGGAAGGACCAGCTGACTCACTCTCAGCACCACATACACAGTGTAGCCAAAGAGGGGCAGCTGGGTAGTGGTCTCTGTCGGTAGAGGACAAGAGTCTTGGCTGCAGGGCTCTGGGACCTGCCTCACTCTGCTCCCCAGGGAAAGTGAAAAGTGACCGGCATAGAGCCTCCTCACCCCTCCCTGCTGGGCCTTGACCCTCATAGCCATCCATCCCTGATGCAGACCTACCAATGAAGTCAATCTGTGCTCTTTGCGAGTCGTACCCTTGCATCTGCCTCAGCTCCTGGCCTATCAAGCTCTTCATGTTGGCTGTGTTCACCTGACAGTGCAGTGGCTTGGGGATGTACGACAGCAGCTCTTGCCTAGGGTACACAGCCTGGGTCAGGGCCTGTGGCCTGCACCTGGTGCAGTTGACACCTACTATGGGTAATGACCCAGGGCCTTGCTCAGGATCTTGGGGGGTAAGGGGACACTAATCCAGGCCAGTCTGGTCAGGGCCAGGAAGGGTTCAGTGGACTGGCCTTGGAGAAAGGAAGGTGGTAGGCAGAAGTTAGGTTTGGGGCACGGGCTGGCAAGAGAGCTGAGCTGAGTTCACGCACTCTGACGGGAGACCTGTGCTGGCTCTGCTGAGGTGTTGAAGAGCAGCCAGCCGGGCAAGCTGAGCATCTGCCCGGGCACTGACCATCAGCTTTCCATGCAGGTAGTCCCGAAGCACCTGAGGGTTGTGAGGCAGTTGTGTCACGGCATCCCGAGTACGTCATTGTGGAGAGGGAGTCTAGAGGTTGCCTAGACAGACGTTCTCCCTCCCTGGCAGCAGCCTCTGGGCTGGGGCTGACCTGGCTGTAGTGGATCTCAATGTAGGTGGGGTGGTCGAAGTGCAGTGGGGTCTCCCAGCCAAGCCGCCGGCTGTGCAGGCTCATGTCCTGGTCAGTCACCACACTGTTGAGATACTCTTGGGACGACAATGGCCGAACCAGCTCCCCTGCACAGGGAGATGCAAGAATTGACCACACACTGCCCCAGCACAATCCACTTTCGTGTGGAACAGACAGTGGCCCAGGCAGGTAAGATTCGCCTTCCCTGGGCTCACCTTCCCCTTTGATGAGGAAAAGGGCGAATTCCTGCACTTCCTGTGAGTCTGTGATGCCCATCTGTCCACACAGCTCCTCCAACACCTCTCCTGCCACCTGGACACATGACAGACAGGCCCTGAGGATGAGACTGGAGTCCCAGAGCCAAGGCGTGGAGCCTCCTCCCTGGCAGCCCCGCTCACTCGCTCACCGTGAATGTCTGTATATTTGTCCTGTAGTCCACACCCCCAGGCAGATGAATTAGAAGCAAACGAACTGCTTGCCCTTTCTGTTAGGTAAGTTGGAGGGTTAGTCTCTGGCAATCAGAGGTCTATGCTCTCCAATTGACATGTCAGCCACCACCACCCCCATTACAGGAGAGTTCTGAAAGGGCCATGTGTGTATTTCTAATACCAGAAAAGCTTGCATTTCGCCTGGTGGAGGTAGCCTCTGGCGCCCCCCATATTTAACTGTGCGCTGGAGGTTCTCCTGACTGCTCCGGGCCAGCTCTGTAGAGAGTCAGAATGATGGAGGTCACAGGTGCATCCATGCCCCTTAACTGGCAGGGCATTCTGGGCTCTGAAGTTTCTCTCCCCAACCCAAGCACCTTGGCTAGAGCTGGAATCCTGCAGGAACTTGGTCACATAGGGCATCAGAGTGGTGGATGGTGCGAAGAAGCCTGTGAAGAGGCTGAGGATGCTCCAGCCCAGAACACAGTGCTTTCTGCAGAGTAGAACTGGGGTTCAGGCTAGTCAGACCACAATGCTGTTCCGAACCTGAGTCCCCTGCCCCATGAGCCCCACTCACGGCTCAGGGTGACTTGTGACTTGCTTGATGACCTGGCAGTACATCTCATCCCTGAGGTCTTCTTGGCACAGCTGTGAGAATGGGAA
Source organism: Sigmodon hispidus (assembly GCA_004025045.1). Taxonomy (NCBI): domain Eukaryota; kingdom Metazoa; phylum Chordata; class Mammalia; order Rodentia; family Cricetidae; genus Sigmodon; species Sigmodon hispidus. The sequence goes on from PVIH01002524.1 coordinate 53,793, forward strand.
GTGAGTGGGTTAGACTGGGACAGGACAGTAGAGCTGAGGGCTGCTGGGCGTGAGAAGCCTCATGTTAGAAATGCTGTTACTGCCCGGGCAGTGGTGGGGCACACCTTCAACCGCAGCACCCAGGAGGCAGAGGCAGTGGATCTCAATGAGTTCAAGGCTGGCATAATCTACAGAGTAAGTTCCAGGACAGCCAGGACTACACAGAGAAACCTTGTCTTGAACTCCCCACCTCCACCACCACACACACATACACACACACACACACACACACACACACTGAATGAAAGGGACATCACAGCAGTCACATCTTCTCTGCCCCAGCAACTGGCAGCCTTTGCCCAGCCCACCTGGTCTCACACACACACACACACACACACACACACACACACACACACACACACACACACACACACACCTGGACACACACACTCATCATATATCCCTAAGGATGCTAAACAAGGGCTGGAGTGAAGGCTCAATTGTTAGCTCTTGCTGTTCCTGCTCCCAACACCCACATCCGGCCGATCACAGCCAACTAGAACCTAACACCCTCTCTTAGCCCCTGCAGTCACCTGTACGTATGCATACATACAAATAATTAAATCTTGCAAAGAATGTTAGGCAGGGAGCTGTTGAAATGGCAGGACATTCCTGACCAAGTCCTGTCCCAGCAATTCACACTGGCTGAGCACACAGAATCAAACAAGGACATTAAATTTACAGCACTAAATAAGTGCTCTCTAGCACTGTGGTCAAAGAACCAGTTGCTGACCTTTAGCCTGCTTCTCCGAGTGGCCTTGGTTATCTTTGCTGATTTACCATCTCTACTGCAAGCCTCTCCACAGCTCTCCCGTCTGGCTTGGTCCCTGACTCCAGCCTGGAGTGTCCCTTGGGTCCCAGGCCACCCCAGTTGGAAATCAGGTACAGTAGACCTGTGTCTGAAATACCCTCTCCTTGCCCAGGCCTGCTCTGGCTTCACACAGACACAACAAGCCCTGGACTCACTCTCACCATCTCTCCCTCCTTGCTGTGACTCTGGGCCCAGGCCAGCACCCTCTCTAGCCTGGGGTCATCACAGGAACTCCTTTTTGTCCCTAAGTCCCTAGAATATCAAAGAATGACCCTGGGAGACGCGAGCAGTGATTTCCATCCGCGAGCCATAGGTTTGACTGGAAAATCAAAGCCCATGACAGAGCCTGAGCCCTTGCACGCGTGGCTCGTTCTTCCTCCGTCAGAGCTTCACCATCCAGCAGCCACCGCCACTTCATCCGGCTGTCTCCAGGGGGATTGTACACTCAAGGACTTAGCCTCTTGCTTTCACAGGCCCTTCACATTATAGGTGCCCAGTGCATGCTTTGAGTGTTTAGAAGTAACTGGAGGCTATGTATTTTTAAATCTATTTGTAGAGCTGGTAGAATGGTTCAGTGGTTAATGATGCTGGCCATCAAGCCTGATGACCTAAGTTTCATCCCCAAGACTCATGTGATAGATAGAGAGTTCCCACCTGGAAATTATCCTCTGACTTCCACAGGCATACACACACACACACACACACACCCACACACATGCATACGTAATGTACAGGAGTAGAGTTGGCACAGACAGCAGCAATATGGAAGGCTTTGGAGGGAGGGAGTCACATCAGTCTGTGATCCTATAGAAATTAGTTGAATATTTGGGTTTATATGAACTTTAATTTTTAAACATGCTGCTACTAAAGAGTGTACCCTCAGCTCTTAGGCTTTTGCAATTTGTAGAAAAGCAGAATAGCCCAAAACATGGTGCTGTGAGCTATTTTGAAGTTAAAGTATTTTTGTTTGTTTTTATTTATTTTTTTGAGGCAGGGGTTTTCTGTGTAGCCATGGCTGTCCTGTAACTCCCTCTGTAGTTCAGGCTGGCCTCAGATTCAGAGATCCACCTGCCAGTACTTCCTGAGTGCTGGATTAAAGGCACCACCATGCCTGGCCAAACAACTGAGAAACGGGGATGAGGAGAGCCCCATTCTGGCCTAGGAGAGCAGAAAGGATGCTCAGGGTCTTAGCATACAGTTCTTTCTTACCTTCAGCAGTTCATAGAGCAGAGCCAGCTGGTTCGTGCTCCGGGGCTTAGGCTGGTCCCCCATAAACTGCATCAGAGCTGCAGGAAGGAGCCAGAGCACAGTAAACAAGGCCTGGTGTGACCTTGCTGCCACTGTTTGGGTCACCTGGCATCTGACATCTTACTCTCCAGAACAGGCAGGACAGCCATCTCTAACTTTGTTAAGGAGGAAAGGCCAAGGATGCCAGTGTCAGCTGAACCCATCAACTGCCTCACATGTGGCAGCCCGTGAGCAGAAGCACAAGTTGTGGAGGCTCCTATACTGACAGATGGGCTGATCCAGGGAGTGAGGTGCCCAGGTCCAAAGCACTGCCAGCGGGGACCCAGGCAGCCTGCAGCCACTTACCCTGGAAGCCAGCCACAGCTTTCCTGTTTATATCATCATTGCTGAGGTTGGTGAGGGATTCCTGGATGGGCTCCTGTGGACAAAGGGCCTTAGCTGTGAATCTAGGGCCCCAGGAGCCACAAGGCAGATCCTGGGGCCCAATTCCTCCCAACCTGGCTGCTTACCTTGGTGTACTGGATCAGGCTAAGTGCGGCCTTCTCCTGGGCAACTCTACCTGTCTGTGTCAGCCTGTAGAGGGCAGAAGAAGAGACAGTGATGCTTGTTGGCAGTAATGCTCCTGCCCCAGGCCATGAAGCCCATGGTAAAAGCCCTGGTGGCTCTGTGGTGCCTGTGCTGGGGAAAGACTGAGGACAGATGATGCACAGAGGTTAGTTCAGAGCACTCACCAGGTAGGAGGCTTCCGGAAGTAGCGCAGGGCAAATTCCTGCATGGTGTAGTTGTGGGAGTCAGCAGACAAAGAGCTGTAGGCTGTGAAGGAGGTGGCCTCTGAGTCTTCGCTGGCTTCTTGGCTCCTGGGATGGGTGAGGCGCTGGGAGCACAGGAAATTTGCTACCACTCCAGTGCCCACCACCTAGCCCAGAGGCCCTGTGCCCACTCTTACCACCTGGTCCCCATACCCATTAGACCCAAGAGGACTGACACCAGAACCTGGGAAAGGCACGATTATTTATTAAGCATCTTCTACAGAGGCAATGAGCTAAGTACCACGGAGTCGGGGTGTGGCTTACAGTCTTGCTGGGGAGACATGGAGAGGTCAGGAGTGGTAAAGGATAGAACACTCTGAGCACTTCCCAGCAGACACGGGAAGTAGGCAGCACCCAAGGCAACCCTGCTCTTTCCTTCTGAGACTTCTAGTTAGACCTTCATCACTTCATCTCTTCTGTCTTCCTCACCTCCTGAGCTGACTCCTTGAGCTGCCGTGGTTTACTCTTGCGCTGCCAGCTGTTTCTCTGTTCCAGGGAAAAGGAGGGGTCCGGAGCAGCAGCTGGCTGCACCATGTCAGCAGGAAAAAGTCCAGAGCGGCCCCCAGCGGAACCAAACTGCCAACCTAGAAAGTATTCCCAAACGATGGTTCACCTACCTTGCCCCTCTGCCCCTTGGCAGCCTCCCTCTGCCAGCCCTGGAGATTACCTGGTTCCAGAGTGACCACTGGCAGTAGCTTAATGAGGTCCCCACGGTGGAAGCTCAGCAGACTGTGGTCGTCAGTGATGTAGCTTCGCAGGGCGATGACGTAGCCAGAATCCTGCGGGCAGGTGGAGGGTCCACTGCCTGCCCGGGATGTCCTCCCACCCACCCGGATTGCCAGGGACCTTCACCCAGGGAGGCCAGGCTGAGATCCCACACTTGCCTTCTTGAGCTCACTCAGGAACTGCTCCACCATGGCCTTGATGGCCCTCGCTTGGACTGTGTGTAGAGTCAGCTGCTCATTCTTCAGTGACAGCTCCAGGGTGATATTGCTGCTGCACTCCACAGCCAGGACCTCAGCAAAGCTGTGTGCACAGTCAGGGTATGAGCAAGAGGCCATCTTGCCACCCCGGTCCAGCTTTGGACCAACTCACCTGTAAGAGCAGAGTGTCTTCAGCCGATCCAGGTGGAAGGTAGGGTCTTGGGTCACCTTCAGAAGTCTCAGTCCCCGGTGTGATACACCCAGCAGCTGTACATCACTGCCACTCTCACCCTGTTAGGAAGGCAGGTGTGTCAGTCATGCCTGGAGCTGATCTGCGTTGTGCCCACTCCCTAAGTCCAACATCACTGACTGAGACTGGGAAGATACGTGAGAAGTAATTGGCCCAGTTGCTTCGAGCCGCCACCACAATGCGCTTTTTGATGCTGTCTTCAGTGGTGTCTAGGGAGTCCAGGCCCACCTCCAGGTCTCCTGTGGGTAGGAGGGGCCCGTGATAGCCTTGTTCCCATAACACTTCTCCTTAGGGCGGGTGCAGCCCCTCACCCCAGCTCCTAGGAACCTCACCCAGCAGGTCTTTCATTCTGTGCCGTTCATCCTGGGAGATCCTGATGCAAGATTCTGTAAAGGTGTCCTGCAGGATCTAGAGACAGAGAAAGATAATCAGCACCAGGTCCTGAGACAGACCTCACTCACAGCAGCTCTAGTGTGTGATGGAGGAAAGGCAGAGGGCCTGGTGCTGAGACACAGGTCCGTCAGGGGTGGGGGACAGGATGACACAAGGCTCCCGAATCCCAGGATCACGTCCAAACCAAGAGCTCTCCCTTCCCCATCCTACATCCACTGCATCCCTTCCTTTGGCACTACGATCTCCTGCTGTTGACGATACTCTGCCAAAAGTGACCAAGTAACAACACCATGTATGAAGCACCTGGTGTGTGTAGAGCCTGTGCCAGGTACACTTGGCTCAGACCTCTCATTTAGAAAACTAAGTTGATCACCATCCTGATTTTGTGAGGACAGTGCTCTTCACAGGAAGTGCCCTCTGAACACCAGCTGTTACTGTTCCCCATAGGCTGTTAACTAGGTCGAGGTTTGAGTGAGGGTCCTGGGATGCAGTCTGCCTGTGGCAGGTTGCTGGGTGGGCCAGGCTCTTACCTGCTGGCAGAGAAGGTTGAGACAATAGGGATGGCTGAAGTTCTCCCGAGGGTAGAATACCTGAGAGTGGATGAAAACACCGAGATCATGCTACCTCTACCCTCCCAGGCCCAGCCTAGAAAACCAACCTCAAAAAGGGGTTTATGGGGAAGGGATAGATATGCCGGAGTTTGGGGTGAGGATCTCACACAGCCTGTCGCTGCCCTGCCAGCCCAAAGGCTGAGGCCCCACTTCCATGCCCACCTCCTTTCGTAAGAACAACTTCCAAGGTGCGTTGGTGTAGGAGAAGCACACGCTACCAGAGGGCACAAGGAGCCGAGTAGAGATCCCCCGGTCCTCCATGGGCTCTGTCGAGGCTAGCAGGGGAAGAGAAGGGCCTTAGAGAAGGCCCGGCAGACCTGGGGCGACGTTACCAGAGACCCTCATGTTTCCCCTTTTCTCAGCCTCCAGACACTTTAACTGCCATTCCTGGCCCAACTTCTACTTTAATTTTTGGCCCTGAGTTGTCCTGGTATCCCTCGCCACATTATCTGCAGCCACTGAGCAATGTCCTCCAAAACAACAACAAGTCACCTGCCAGGTCTTCATAAAAGACAACACCCTGTCGAGGTCAGTCCCTTAGTGCCAGACAGGCTTCAAGGTGCCTCAGCCCTACCCTAGATAGGAATGAGAAACCCAGGCTCCAAGGCTCCAAAGTCCAGGAACCCAAACAGCTGGCCTCAGCTGTACAGGAATGACTTTCGCCATAGATCCCAAGAGGCTGTCATGAGTCCTGCCACCAACCCAAAGAGACTCAACACAGGAAACGGATCCCTCACCATGAGACACCTCTGTCTTGTGGAGCTTGGGTTCCTCAGCCGGAGACAAGGGCGGTGCTGGTGGGGGTAGAGGTGGGGGTGCCGAAGTTGTGGATGGGCTCGGACTAGATGGGCCAAACAAGTCCCGAAGAGGTCCCTGCTTTTCCTTGATAGACAGGGATGGCCCGAGTCGTGGTCGAGTCTTGGGTCTAGGAGCCACAGCTGGTGGAGAGCTCTTCTCTAAGTTAGGAGACATCACCTGCCCAAGGCACAGGGTTATATAAGGTCAAGGCCAAGTTACCCTGGAAACCCCAAGGTTAGCCCAGGGTTCCTGGACAGATCATAGCTCACAGCCTGCAGAGGAGGGCTAAGGAACTCACCGGTGGAGGCGAGTGGGCACCATTTATTCCTAACTTGGCCAAAGCCTCATCCTTTGGGTCATTTTTCTTCTGAAAAGTTTTGACAGGCCTCATGGAAGGAAGAGAACGTTACTAATGCATATTCCCTGAGGTGAGAAACAGCCTTGGCCACATAACTTCCTCCCCCCCCCACACACACACACCCCGGGCCCACCTGGTGGGTTGCACTGGTACAGGCACAGGGCCTGGGCGGCTCTGGTACATTCGGATGATGTTGCGGATTTCCCTGCTGGGCTGCGGGCGCTGAGGCGTTGAGTTGGAGCTGTGTACTATGGGTGCCCTGACCTGGGTTGGCACCTTCTTCTCTGCCGTGGGCACCTTCTTCTCTGCTGTGGGCACCATCTTCTCTGCCGTGGGCACATCCTTCTCCGCTGGTTCCACCTCCTCCTCCCTTTCAGCTTTGGTCCTACTTTGTTTCAATGGCTTCTTCACAACGGGGGGAGGAAGGGGAGGGGGCGGCTCTACCAGGAAGAGTAGAGACAGCTGAGCACTGTGCCTACAGGAAGCCACGGGCCCCGCTGCCCACCATAGCTACCTGCTCCTGTTTCCTCCTCATCCTCTGTCTCTTCTTGGGGGATCTGAATCTTGGTCGGAGGCTTCACCATCTTTACCTTGATTGGCTCTTGTCCTGCAAATGCCACAGATGGCCTTCTCCGTCACCTGTATTTGTCCAGCACTACAGGGGCCTATTTATCTGGGCTCCTGAACAGGACACACTGGCCTCCCCACCCCAGACTATAGGCATTGATTACATTCCCAAGTGGCTGCCATCCTGAGCACCCTCACCCATTTTCTGGAAATAGTCCCGTTTCTGTTGGAAGCTCCTGGGACGCTGAGGCCGGATTTCAGTCTCTTCTGGATTGTCCTCCTGGAAGAAGAAAAAATACAGAGCAGTTCCCCACCAGCCATACAGAGCCGTTCCCCACCAGCCATACAGAGCCGTTCCCCACCAGCCATACAGAGCCGTTCCCCACCAACCATACAGAGCCGTTCCCCACCAGCCATACAGAGCAGTTCCCCACCAGCAGCCATGGCCCCGCCCTCCTAGCAGCGCTTTCTGATGGCTTCTTGGACCAATTCTGCCTACCTTCCCAGTGTCCAATCTCAGTAGGTGTGGCACCTACCTGTCACCACACCAGACCAAACCAGTCCAGACCCAGGGAACTCTGCCTAGCCTAGGTTCCTTACTCTAAAGCAAACATCCAAAGGTTCTGGGTCACTCTCTGGCTTCTCTTGGGGGGCAGGCGGCTTCTCTTGGGGAGCAGGCAGCTTCTTGGGCTTAGAAGCCATTGCTGAGGATGGAGCCTGGGAAACAGCCCCAGAAGCCTGAGCTTGGTGCTGGCGCCTCTGGTTCTGCTGCTCCAGAGACAGGCTCATGGCCTGGGTGGTCATCTGCTGGGCCTGAGGAAAAGGAGAGGCGAGCCTGTAAGAGCCTTGGCTGGCCCTGCCCCCGTGCCCAGGCAGCCCCACAGTCCAGCCGCCGTTCTCACCAGGATCATCGCCTGCTGGTTGATGAAGTTCTGCTGCTGTACTGCCAGCTGCCTTGAGTCCAAGCTGGGCAGCAGAGGCTGTGGCTGTGGTGGGACCATCATGGCTGTGAAGAACAGACGTCCACAGGTTAGGTGCCATAGCCATATCTCAATCTCTTGGTCCCAGGTGCCATCTGGACTCCTGACAAGACTCTTCCCCCACCTTCAGCCCTGAAAGTTTCTCCTGGTGCCCTTAACCCAGCCTCACCTGGGATGGTTGGGACTGTGCCCATGGCTGGCATCATGGGCATAGGTGCAGGCATCATAGGTGGCTGGTAGCTGGGTGCCTGTACTATACCTGGATACACTAAAGGAATAAGGTCTCTCAGGCCCATTCCTACTTGGTCCCACATACTCCCATCTTCCTCCAGCCCCAAGCAAAGAGAAGAGCATTGACCCCAGAGCTCCCTTCTTAGCTGACTGTGGAGGTTCATACCACCCTTGGAAGCCCTAGAGAGACACTATCTCTACTCACCCACGGGGTAGCCCTGCTGGTGGGGCCCAATGGAGCCCCCTCCTTTCATGCGGCTACTCAGGGCCCAACCTTCTTCTAGATCCTGAGAGGACAAATGTTCAATGTCAGAGATAGAGCCCGGAAGGAACAGAAGAGGTGGCCACACCCAGAACCAAAGTGAAGGATTGAGGGGGCATATACTCACGCTGGAGCCTGGGGAAAGGACCGGCTCAAAGAGGTGGTCTAGGAACCCATCCAGGCCTCCTGGCTTCCTGGCCTCACCTGTTGGGCAAAGGTCCATTGCTGCGTCCAGCTCTGAGCCTATTCCCAGCACCCTGCTAATTTCAGTGTGCCTTACCTGGGGGGCCGCTGCTGGATAGTACTGGGGCTGGACCTGGAGGGGGTCCTGGGGGCAGTGTGGGAGCATGAACACCAGGGGCTGGAGGGATGTTCTCGGCTCTGCAGGAAACGGGGCTAGTTAAGGGGACTAGTGTGGGAGTCACCTCTGAGGGGGCAGAGGTTTGGGAAGGAGCACTGGGCTGTCTACATCTACGGGCCACACGATGACAGGGCGGCTCTACGGGCTATCAGCTGGGGGAAGGGCAGATGGGTGGTACCTACAAACCAAAGGGAGAGATGGGGTAGTGATGAGGACCCTCTGGGTCTCCCAAGTCCTCAGTCTGGCCAATCAAGTCCAACACAAAGTCACAGCCAGCCAAGTCCTGCCAAGCATCCCCAGAATGCAGTGACACAGACCAGCCACGAGGGGGCACCTCCAGGCCTCTGGGTAGGACAAAAAAAGCAGCATCAGGACAGGGAAGGGCCATCCTTCAGGAGTTGGTTGTCAGTGGAAGAGTCCTTCCTGATGATGTTCCCACCGCAGGCCTGAGCCAGGTGCTCAGCCTCACTCAGAAGCCTCAGACTGCATTCCTATTTGTACCTCAAAGTCCTTCGGGTTATCTCCAGGCTCTAATACGCTCTTGCTTGCCTACAGAGTTAGGGTCTGGACCTTATGCTATCACACAGCCCCTCCCTCATTTAGAATTTCTGTTCTGTCTCTGGAAGCTGCAGTTGGACCCTGCTCATATACCCTAAAGCTTCTCTTTCTACTCATTGAGGAAGAGCATTCATCTGGGCCCTGGGGACCATGCAGTAGGACAGCTGGCTGGGAGGATGAGGATGGGAACAACTGTGAGTGGTGAGCACCTGCTGCACTGTCCCATCCTGGGCTCCCCGTACCTGCTCTGTAGGATCCACCCTGCAAACTGCTCTCCCGTGGTCCAGGACTCCACCTCTGCAGAGTAGCTTTCCTCTGTGGGGCGTTGATGAGAGGGTGAGGGACAGAGAGCTCCACCCCGACGATAAACAGCTACTGTCCCCACACAGGACCATAGGGCAGGGACACAGGGCAGGAGGAGGCCGGGAAGAGTGGAGGGCAGGGCTGGCTCGGCTGACTGAGGGAGGCAGACCTCACCATTGAATGTGAACACATCCAGGGTCATACGTCCTCTCCGCAATCCAGCCTTCCATTCAAGCTGTGTGGGCGGGTGAGCCCTTGAGGCCATGGGAACCAGTGGTGTCTGCTGCAGGGCACCTAACAGCTTGTGCTGGCACAATGCTGCCATACCTTGGGGGGCCTGGTCAGATACAAATCTGTGGGGACAGCATAAGATCGCTGCAAGCTTGGTGGGGTACATGGATCCCACTCACAGAGCCCGGTCCACTGGATTCCTTACTTAAGCAATGGCTTCTGTAGGGCAGGTGAAGGGGGGAAGGCGCTGAGAAAGACCGCCATGAGGGCCCAGCCACGCTGACTCTGCTGCTCATCTGGATTGTGCCACAGCTGGGCCACTAACTGGCTGAAGAGCTCATCCCGGAGTCCCGGCCGGTGATGTGCCTTTTGTATCAGGAACGTGCCCATGGTCTGTTCCTGCCAGGACTGAAGGGATCCATCCCCCAGAAGCCGCAGCATCTATTGACAGAAAAGCAAGGGTAGAGCAGGAAGCACGGGCCTCTGTCCCTGGGCAGTCGTTGTAGTGGCCACCCTGTCCATTCCCGATGCGGTACTCACCACCCTGTTGATCTCCAGAGCCTGCTGAGGGCTCTCACCATCCATCCGGGTCAAGGGCTCATCCAGCAGCTGCCCTGGTCTAGGCAGATATGGCTTCTGGAGAAAAAGAGGGTGATACAGTGTTTGTCCTTTGAATTAACCAGAGAGGACACTCCTTGAAGAGTCCCCCAGGAGCATGAACCCTGGGAAGAAGAAAGACACTCAATGCACATGCACGTGGATGAATGTGTGCATGTTTCATGGGCATGTGTGCAGGTGTGTGCCAGAGGAGGATGTCAAGCATCTTTTTCTTATTTGCCTTGAGCCAGAGTCTATCACTGAACTGAAAAGCTTGTCATTTTGCATACACTGGCTGACCAGCAAGTTCCAGGGATGCCCTGTATCTCTGCCCCTAATGCTGGGGTTACAGGTATGCATGCATGGTCATGCCTGCCTTTTTACATGGGTGTGGTGATATATTGCTGGAAAATAAGAGGACAGAACCATCTCTTCAGCCTTTTTTGTTTTGTTTTTTATTTTGTTTTTGTTTTGTTTTTCTGAGACAGGGTTCTCTGTGTAAGTCCTGGCTGTCCTGGAACTTTCTTTGTAGACCAGGCTGGCCTCAAACTCCCAGAGTTCCTCCTGCCTCTGCCTCCCAGTGCTGAGATTAAAGGTGTGAACTACCATTGCCTGGATGTTAGGCTTTGAATTTACAGAGATCTCTGCCTCCAAGTGATAGGTCTAAAGGCATCAGTCATCACTCCCTGACCTTCATGGCTTGGCTGTGGGTGATTCTGTCCTCTGATATTCCAAACAAATTTTATTAAATATACAATATATCACCACACATGGGTGCTGTACATTTTAATTCAAGTCCTTATGAAGCACTCTTGCCCACTGAGAATCCCCCAGCCCTTCAATTGTTTTCAATTCAAACATTGATATCAAGCTGGTGTAATGCCCATGCCTTTAATCCCAGCGCTTGGGAGGCAATGCAAGGCTGACCTCTATAAGGAGTTCTAGGCCAGCCAGGGCTACCAAAGTAAGACCCTGCCTTAAACTTTTTTTTTTAAAAACTTTATTTATTTATTATTTATTTATTTGCCTGGAACTGGAACTACAGACAGTTGTTAGCTGCCATGTGGGTGCTGGGAATCGAACCCGGGTCCTCTGGAAGAGCAGACGGTGCTCTTAACCTCTGAGCCATCTCTCCAGCCCCGCCTTAAACTTTTTTATTAAAATAGTCCTGAGCATGGTGACACACACCTTTCTTTAATTCCAGCACTCTTAAGGCGAAGGCAGATGAACCTCTGAGTTCAGGGTCAGCCTGATCTACATAGTGACTTCCAGACAACAGGGATCAAGACCCTTTCTCAAAAAAAAAAATAATCATAATTAAACTAGTAGAGAGGTCTCCTTGTATGTGAAGTTGTGAATCTGCTTTTGTATTTAGCCCTCTGGCATGGGAAATTTCCCTCATCGGTACACCTTCACTAAGGTCACAGCTTCAATGCCGGACAGTGCCATGGGGACAGGAAAGGTGTGGCCAAAATAAGTCTGGGTGGCAGAGACTTCTATGTAAAGACTGTTTTGTTTTGAACAGCTAGGGCAGGGAGAAAGGCGAGGCCTGCCCCTACCGGGTGGGTGTCACACTGGAGTTTTGGGAGTTCAGGAAGCACCGAGGGGTCTCACCTGAAAGCTGGAGGACACAAAGCTGGAGAAAGGAAACTGGTCGATGTCCAAAGGGAGGGTCAGGCTGGGCCGGACCGGGATCTCAGGGGGAAGTGATTCTGTGATGCTCCCGGCCAGGGTGGCCTGGTGGCCTGGGAAGAAAGGAACACAAAAGCAGCCTAGGATATTCAGATCTCTACTTTTCCTGTGCCCACCACCATGGGCAGAGTGGCCATGGGTGGCGCCGAGACAGAGAAAGATATGGACCAGAGAAGCCCCCGAGAAAGGGGCGCAGACCAGACATTAAGATGACTCACTTTCCGCTGTCCTCAGCAGAGCAGCCAGCTGGGCTGGGATCTCCAAGCGACCCAGGTCCTGATGGAGAAAACCAAATTATCAAGGACTGGGTTCACACACACACACACACACACACACACACACACACACACCTTCTCCAAATCTCCCCTTACAGATCAAGGACACCTCCTGAAAACAAATGATCACACCTCTAAGAGCCTCTAGGGAAAATCAAGTCTTCTACTCAGGTGGGATACAAGTGACAGGACCCCTGATGGCACCTGTGTACCATGCCCTCCCCCCACACTATGTCAGGCTCTGGGGTTCACACTCCACACAGGAACTCTGCTTCTAGACCACTCACCATACTTGACAGTTTCCCCCAGGCTTCCGCGCTGTGCGGACCACTGGATTGTCTAAGCTGTGGGAGAGATCCAGCAAGAGTTTGATGTCCTTGCACCGTCAGCAGCCCATCCCCGACTCAGAAGCTCAGTGTCCCCTTCTGTCCCCAGGAGACTGATGTAGCAAAGGAATGTCAGTGTCATAGACCCACAAGGGTTCAATTGCCTGAGCTCACCCACCTCTACCTCTCCAAGCTCTCCCGGTCTCCAAGCTGTGGTTGTCACTGCTGTCTGCTAGGGTACCAGGAAGAGGTAAGGGAGAGAGAAGAAATGGTCCCAGGGGACAAAGTCCAGCTAGGGAGGAGCCAGGGAGGGGGGCTGAATGTGGGCATTGACCTTTGAGCAGCTTTATGGCTTCTAAATGGAGTCATTAGGCACAAGGGAGTCAGAAGGGGCCCACAGGAGCCTGAAGGGAATAGAAGGGACCGAGGTAAAAAGAGGGAGCCAGGCCGGAGGTACAGGGGTGGCAGGATGAAGTAAGACCATGGGCGCCAGGGCCCCAGCCAGAACTGGAAATGGAGATGGTCAGCAAGCGGTGACCAGGCTCTGATGGTTCCGTCCTGACACGTTTAGGCTGTCATGACTCTTCCTTCTTGGTTAGTCAAAGCCATCTGGCTTCTATCCTGAGTTTTCCCACAGCCCAGAAGTCCCCCCCCCACACACACAAGGCTCTTACTTGTAGCCTGTGTCGTCTCTGGAGCAGGGGCCAAGCTACCATGAGGAGAGTGTTCAGCTGCCCCAGAGCTGACCTCCTTCGGAGGTATCGCTTCCTGGAGTCCATGGAAGGAAGAGAGTGAGGATTCAGTACTTACTACTTCTTCCCTGGTACTCAAGCCCTCTAAGCCTAGACATTAATGTAAAATGGACTCTGGATCCCCCATGTTTAACAGAAACAACAGTGAAGAACAGAACACAAGGACAAACCAGGTAATGGTTTGTTTCGAGACTAGTTCACCATGTAGACCAGGCTGGCCTTGAACTTAGATCTACCTACTTCTGTCCCTTGGGTGCTGTGATTATAGGCTTGTGCCACCACTTGCAGCTTTTAGAAATCTTGTCTTTAATTATGCATATGCTGTGTCTACATGTGAGTATGTGCATGTGAGTGCAGGAGTCAAGGGTGACCAGAAGAGGGCATTAGACCCAGGACATTATAGGCAGTTGTGAGTCATCTAACATAGGTGCTGGGAACCAGACTCTGGTTCTCTGTAGGATTGAAAGTGCTCTTAGCCAGTGAGCCATGTCCTCAGTCCCCTAGATTTATTCTTAAATATTTTTCCTGCTCAGGACCCCTTCTTTGAAGAGCCTGGTCTTCTCATAGTTGGAAAACTCTCAAAGATATTCTATTTGCATATTTCTTTTTCTGGCTTCTGTGGGCACCAGGCACACATGTGGTGCACAGACATACATGCAGGTAAAACACTCACACACATACAATAATTAAATAAAACTAAGTCCAAGGACCAAGAAGATGACCTAGCTGTACAAACATGAGGAGCTGAGATGCAGTCCTCAGTATCCACACACATGAAAGTCAGATAAGGCAGCATGTGTCTGTATCAGTGAATTCCAGGTTCAGGAACTTGGGTCTCAGAGAGAGAGCAAGAGAGCATCAGATGCCTGGTCATACCTTTAATCCTAGCACCCAGGAGGCAGAGGCAGAAGGCTCTCCATGAGTTCAAGGCTAACTTCGTGTACAAAGTGAGTTTATGGACAGCCAGAGCTACATAATGAGACCCTGTCTCAAGTAAACTAATAGGAAGATATAGATAGATAGATAGATAGATAGATAGATAGATAGATAGATAGATGGATGGGTGGATAGACAGATAGCCAGTTGGTAGTAACTCATATCTTTAATCCCAGCAGCTAGAAATCAGAGGTAGGTAGATTTCTGTAAGTTCAAAGTCAGCCTTGCTGGCGGCTGTGGGAGTATACAGCAGGTGACAGAATTCAACCGGCCAGCCCACCAGATGGGTAACTCTGATGGGGAACCCCACTTGGCAAGAACTGTGGGGGTCACTGACTGTAAATAACTGGTTGTTTCTATCTGTAGTTTTTCTCATGTGACACTAAATTTCGTCCCTAAAAGCAGCTATGGGTGTTTTCCAGCTGCTTGTGTGTTTATCTCATGTATATATTCCATCAATCAGGAATACTTGCAACTGTGGATGGTCAAGAGAAGAATTTCTGCTTAAGGTGTATAATTTGATGAATAGAAGTAATAATACCAGGATATTTTTCATAAATTCAGAACAGTATAGGAATATGATAGTATTCTCAGCTACAAAACTCAGCCTTTTACACATTTAGCTGAGTTTAAACTTTAGAGTAATTTCAAAATAGACTAGTTGCCCCTGAAGAGAATTGTACAAGGATAGTTCCCAGGTGTCTGTTGAACCAAAGTCAGGCTGATAACATTAAAGACACAATCCCCTGTAGCATCTTTCTGCACATACTCCCAACCTTAAGATTCAGGCAACTAATTGCTTATTGTTTAAGTCTTGAATTTCACTGTCACTCTCCATAATGTCCTCAGGCTACATGTACAGCCAAGTGACTCACTGGCAGGTCAGTGTGACATCCCTAGCCTGAGAGAAACTGTGTGATCAGAACAGCTCTGTTTCTTAATGTTTACTCAGGAAGTGTTGTGTGACCCTTAAAATATGATTCATATTTGTCCAGAGTTTTTGATGTATTGGCAGGTGTAGCTGAGTGTGTGGAGAGAGAACTGTACATGGGGAGATATAGAGAGATGTGTATTGAAGAAAGAGCTATGTAAGGAGATGTGTATGTGTAAGGGAGAAATGTGTGTGTAGGACAGAAATGTGTGTGGAGAGATGTGGAGCTATGTAAAAAAGAAATGTAACTGTGTGTAGAGATGTATGTCTGTTCAGGAGAGAGATGTATGTATGCAAAGAGAGTTGTGTGGCTGTATGTAAAGAAGGTAGCTGTGTGGAGACAGATTTTCAGAAAGAGATTTATCAAGATGAGGAGAAAGTTCCATCAGAAAGCATGTGTTTCCTTGTTTACCCTCCAGATAGAAAAGTCTAGTCCTTCCCACACTCATAGATTTTTTTTTTTTTCATACTCTGGAGGCAGTCTTGGAGCAGGCTCTCCCAAAGGACACTGGTACAGCCTGGTCTACAGAGCAAATTCCAAGATAGACAAAGCTACATAGAGAAAACCTGTCTCAATCACCCCCCCCCAAAAAAAAAGAGTTTCAGAACAAAAGACTTGGAAAGAGACTAAATAATGTTCCTCATAATCCGAGTTGTATAAAAATTCTCGGGGGGGCTTTTAGCCACTCACTGGGTGATGTCATGGTTACTTACAACAATGACTGACTTTTTCCAAGCATTACTGCTGGAACAGAATCATGATTCAGGCTCCACCCTTAGAAAAAATTTAGACATGCAGATTGTTGGTAAAGTTAGGTTAAGATGTTTTTGTTACTGGCTTTAAGGTAGAAAATCTTGGGGAACAATTTAAATTTGAGAAGGCACCATTTTGATAATTGAGCAGGGAACTCATTGAAGTCAGGGAACAGGAGCAATGGGAGCCTGGTTAGAATGAGCTAATGTAGCTTTCTTGCTAAAGATGGGTTGGTGATCAAAGATGATGATCAATTTCTTGAGCTCACTTTTGCCCTCAGCTTCCTGAGATAATTAAATAAAAAAAATTGATGATGGGAGTATGCACCCTGAGGGTGTAAAGTAGAAATGACTGATTGTTTCATATATATATATAAGTTAGATTTGGGGGCTGGAGAGATGGCTCAGCGGTTAAGGGCACTGACTGTTCTTCCAGAGGACCTGAGTTCAACTCCCAGCATCCACATGGCAGCTAACAACTGTCTGTAATTCCAAGATCTGACACCCTTACACAGTTATGTATGCAGACAAAACACCAATTCACATAAAAAAATAAAAATTTAAAAAAGTTAGATTTGGGGCTGGAGAGATGGCTCAGCGGTTAAGAGCGCCGTCTGCTCTTCCAGAGGACCGGGGTTCGATTCCCAGCACCCACATGGCAGCTAACAACTGTCTGTAGTTCCAGTTCCAGGCAAACACCAAGGCAAATCAATAAATAAATAAATAAAGTTTAAAAAAAAAGTTAGATTTGTGATTCTTTTAAGGTTTTTTAAATAAGATTATATTTTGAGATAAATAATAAAATGATTGATTCTTTCTTTGAAACCGCATAATGCAGCCAGCCAGTAAAAGACCTGGCTGAGAAAATGACCCTACTCACTCACTCTGTTAATCTATAACAAGTTCCTTAGCCAGGAATGTACGTGGGTCCTTGGAAATAATTTGTTATTCTCTCCTAAAATGTATAATCATGTAAGGGTGCTGAGGAAGATGCTATTTTTTACTTATTCTCATTGTAATTATTTACTTGAAAAATAGGATGTAACCACATTGTAATTTTTATGTTGCTTGAGAGATTTTGCTGGGGTATATAAGCTGTAAGGGAAAAATAGGAAGGACATAAAAGGGGGAAAAATCAATAAAGATATAAAAGGAAAACATCAAGAAAGAGATAAGGGGGAAAATACAGAAGAAAGACCCTGACATACGTGTGTGTGCGCGCCTGTGCGTGTGCGTGTGCGTGTGCGTGTGCGTGTGTGTGTGTGTGTAAAAAGCAATCGTGTGATCAGTTGCTGTCTCCGGGCCTCCTTTTCAGTTCCTGCCCTCAGCAGCACCTGATGAGCTGTCCCACCAGCTTGAGCTATCATTTTGGTCCTTGGCTTCATTCAGGTCTGCTCACCTGGCCTGGAGCCCCCGCACACGAGCCTGCATCCGGGGCAGGAGTCGCAGTCGCTGGCGGGTGATGCAGGCTCGGAGGCCACGGTGCAGAGTGAGCAGGGCCTGCGATCGCCGCTGAGCCCACAGCTGCTCTAGCTGTTGCCAGCCGTGCTCCTGCAGCAGGACCTGTGAGCAGAGAAGCTTCGTGGGGATGAGGGTAGGGTGGGGGATGGGGAAATAGACAGGCGCGGACCTTCTCTTCTTCTCTGGCTTCAGCCTCCCCACATCTGGTCACATCATCCAACTAGGGTGCCCAAGGTAGTCAGCCCCACCCTATCTGCCCATCGCTGAGAAGGGCCACCCAATGCATAGCTTGTCCATGTTTAATCCAGCAGAGGTCTTTCCTCTTCACGCATCACACATATACCCACCTGGGCGGCTCCAAGATGATAGAGGGATGACTCCGCCCCCAGCACTTGACTGAGGATGGTTCCACACCTCTCCTGGTCCGGGAGAGCTTCCTGTCTCCCTGACCCCAGGGCCCCGAACCTGTTACAAGGGCACAGAGATCTCTGACAGAAGTCAGAGCACAGAGCCAGGACCATTTTAGACATGTGACTGACAGCTGAAGCCTTTGATAATTACTCAGTTTCTGGATCAACCAACAACATGGGAAAGCCAGTGTCCTAGTTTCTGCTGTGAGAGACACCCTGACAGGAGGCCACTTCGGAAGAAGGGGTTTATTTGGCTTACGGAGCCAGGGTGCAGTCTATGGGTGCAGGGAGTCAAGGCAGAAATTGGAAGCATCTAGTCCCAGACCACAGCCAAGAGCAGGGAGCAGTGAACACATGGCCTCAGGCAGCATTCTCCTCTCATACCACGCAGGACTGCCTGCCTAGGGAATGGTGTCACTACAATCAGCTGGGCATTCCTACATCCATTAGCAATCAAGACAGTCTTCCAAGAGACTACCCTACAGGCAGTGTCTCCTGGACAGTTTCTCATTAAGACTATTTTCTGTGGGCTGGATAGATGGCTCAATGGTTAGGAGCATTGACTGATCATCCAAAAGACCCAGGTTCAATTCCCAGCACCCACATGGCTGCTCACAACTGTCTGTAATTCCAAGATCTGACACCCTCATACAGACATACATGTAGACAAAACACCAATGCAAAAATAAATTAATTTTAAAAAGAAACTATCTCCCAAGGTGGTGGCATACACTTTTAATCCCAGCACTCAAGAGACAGAAGTGGATAGATCTCTGAATTCAAGGCCACCAGCCTTGTCTACAAAGTTCCAGGACAGCCAGAGCTACACAAAGAAATCCTGTCTGGAAAACAAAAACAAAAACAAAAGACTATCTTCTAGACCCAGAAAGATGGATCAGTGATTTTAAGCACTTGCTGCTTTTTTTTTTTTAATGATTTCTTTGTTATATACACAGTGTTCTGTCTGCAGGGTGTCAGATTTTATTACAGATGAAATGTGGTTGCTGAGAATTGAACTCAGGACTCCTGAAAGAACAGCCATTGCTCTTAACTGCTAGATCATCTCTCCAGCTCCAACTTGCTGCTCTTATAGAGGACCCAGGTCCAGTTCCAAGCACCCATGACAACCAACTTACACTTGCCTGTAACTCCAGTTTCAGGGGATTCAACCTGGCCTGTGAAAGTACCACCTGCAGGTACATACACATATACACGAAACAAATAAATTTAACAAGGCACTAAAAAACCAAAACGACAACTCTTTCCAGGTGATTCTAGGTTGTATAAAGCTGGAGGTATAAATAACCGGTGCACCCTGCCCACTTAGAGCCAGGCAGTGTGCTGACTCTGGACAGAGAACTGGGAGGTGAACTCTCTGCTCAGGAGATCAGGCAGGCTGTCAAATGGAAGAGATGATGCCATGAAGCCAGATGAGGCTAGAGGAGTAGGGGTGTGACCCTATGACTTCTGTCTCTCTGGGGTACCTGACACAGTGACACAGTGGGGCTCCAGGCAAGGCTGCAAAGGGCAGGGTAGAAGGCTGAGCAGCTCATCAATAGATCAGACCAATCCTTGGGATCTTCAAGATCCCCCTAGCAGAGCACAGAGCTTCCTGGAACAGGTACAATCGCTGACTTGGCAAGTGTCCCAGGACAAGGACAGAACTTCTCACCTGTCTCACGTCATTCTCAGCCTCTAGCTCAGGGACAGGCCCAGACCACTCATCAGCTTCCTGCTTCAGACTCCACCCCTCAGACAGACTGTCCCCAAAACAATCACATGCAAAGAAGGTGGTTAGAGCCCTGAGGTAAAGCCTCGGAGGCTGATGAGAAGAGGATCCAGGCCAAGGAAATAGACAACACCACAAACAGTCACCGGTTCCCTAGATGCTTCTGAACTCTCCATCAAAAGCTGTTCCATCTTCATTTTGGTACATGACCTCTTGGCTCCCTATAGCTGCCCCTGCACCTACCATCCCTCATCGTCCAAAAGGTTCTACTCACTGCCCTCCTTCATCTCACTGACTCATGATATTTGCTGTGCCCACCTGGCTGGATGGTAAGGTCCCAGGGTAGGCAGGGCCCCAGATCATCTCCAGCAGGGTATTAGCACTGAGAAGATGCAGTAAATACTGAAAGGAGTGTGTATATGTGGGGGTGGGGGTGGGAGGGTGGAATGGAGAGGGGAAGAGCTAGCTCCAGGCCCTCACCTACCTCACACAGTACCCTACCTGGCCAGGAAAAGCTGGAAGGGCACTCTCACAGGGAAGTGGGCCCTTCGGGTGCTTATGACCTCCAGGATACCAGCCTGGCACAGCTGTTCTGCCACATGTCCCACATCAAAGAGACCTGGGACCTATAAGCCAGAGACAGCTGAGGAGTACTGGAGTCAGGGTCTCAGAGAAGGGAAAGGCTGAGGAGAGCAGGGCAGGGGTGAGGCTGGAGAAAGGGAGCTCACCTTTCCAGGGCTGGGGTTGAGACAGTGGATGACATAGATATGACTCCTGAAGAGCAGAAGAGGACAGTCACAGACCAGACTATCCTCCATCCAACTCCTCAGGGTCCAGCGGAAGGGCATAGCTCTCACCTGCCTAGCCGGGCTAGCAGGTCCCCCAGGGACTGCTGGAATCGAGAGGCCAATGTGGGCTTGTTCCACTCCCTCCCAGCCTGCTGCTCTGCTTCCTGGAACAGGCTGCCCACAAGCTGCAGAGTGAGATGAACCTCAACTGTTTCTATCCTGGGCCTGTCCACCCACTCACCACACAGCCCCTGGGAAGCCAGGACAGGCAGCCCTCAGCACTAGACCCCCCACGTGCTCATTCCTCCATCCAGGGTGCTATGGTGTCAAGGGCTAGCTCCTCAAGGGAGATAAGCTATGGTGGGCATCTGGAAGGAGGACCAGGTCACCTGCAGCTGGCTCTGTCCAAGCATCTCCACCATGGCAGAGTCCAGGTGGTCCCTGTTTCTGTTTATGAACTTGTGCACCTGCAAGAGAGGAGGCAGGTGGGCAGCCCTGCAAGAGGCTGGTTGTTCACCACAGAAACAGGCAGGCCTTCTCAGCTTTGCGAGTCCTGCTGGGTGCTTGCTCTTTCTGGTTCATCCCCAAAAACGTGTCTCCGTGTTTTAGCAAAGTCATCCTCTTCCAGGGCAGTTTACCAACCCATCATCCTCTGCCCCCTCATTATTCTCATGTATTTCTTTTCTGCATCTCAGTGGGATTGAAGAGAGACGGCTGATCAGCTGATTGGTTGAGAACAGTGGCTGTTCCCTCAAAGATCTGGGGTTCAACTCCCACACCCACATAGGAACTTATGCATGTGGTGCAGGCTGGCAAAATATCCATACACAAAAAATAAATAAACCTTTAAAAAGAAAAGGTTTTTTAAAAAAAACCTTTAAGAATTATTCCAGGGGCTGGAGAGATGGCTCAGTGGTTAAGAGCACTGACTGCTCTTCCAGAGGACCTGAGTTCAATTCCCAGCACCCACATGGCAGCTCATGACTGTCCAGTTCCAGGGGACTCCATCACACAGACATACATGCAAGCAAAACACTAAGGCACATAAAATTAAAATAAATAAATTAAAAAAAAGAATTATTCCAAAAACTTGGAATAATTTATGTATTTTGTTGTTGTTATTGTTTTTAATCAAAACCTAATCTCAGGGACAGGATTGAAGCTCAGCTGGAAGAGCCTTTACCTAACATACTCAAGGCCCTGGATTTGAGACCTAGCACAGCCTGTTGCATGTGGCAACTGGAGGCAGAAGGACCAGAAATTTAAAGTCATCTTGGCTACAAAGAAACTTTTTTAAAAATTTTTTAATTTAATTGCTTTGGTATTTGCCTACATGTGTATCTGTGAAGGGTGTTGGAGCCCCTGGAACTGAAACTACAAACAGCTGTGAGCTGCCAGGTGGGTGCTGGGAATTGAACCCTGATCCTCTGGAAGAAGCAATCAGTGCTCTTAACCTCTGAGCCATCTCTCTAGACCCAGCTACAAAGAAACTTAAAGACCAGATAAGGCAATATGAGACCCTGTCTCAATAAATAAGTAAATAATAAAATCAAGAGCTAGGGATGATAATTGCCTCTAATTCCATCACTTTGGGAGGCAGAGGCAGGTGGATCTCTTGTGAGTTCCAGGCCAGGTCTACATAGTGAGTTCCAGAGAAGCTGGGGCTACATAGACAGACTCAGCCTGAAAAAATCAAAAACAAACAAGATAAAACCCACCCTAGGTCTGGAGAGATGGCTCAGCGGTTAAGAGCACTGACTGTTCTGGAGGACCTGAGTTCGATCCCCAGCATATCCACATGGCAGCTAACAACTGTCTGTAATTCCAAGATCTGACACCCTTAGACAGTTATACATGCAGGCAAAACACCAATGCACATAAAATAAAAATAAATATAAAAAAAGCCTTCCTTCCCCTCCTGTAGGAATCCATGAAAATTTTCACCAGATCAGTGTTACTTTTCCAGATTCACTAGGCGAGAAGGGTATAGGAAGAGGTCTGTGCTGGTGAGTTTTTTGTTAACCTAACACAAGCTAGAGTCATCTGGGAAGAGGGTATCTTAGCTGAGAAAAACTCTTCATCAGATTGACCTGGGGGCAAAATGTCTGTGGGGCATTTTCTTGAGAAGCAGCGAGTGGATTAGGGTTAGGGTTAGACTATGTCAGTGGGACTGTGCTCTTGTACACTGCAAATATCTGTCATTCCTATTGGTTTAACGAAACACGGATTAGTCAAGTAGTTAGACAGGATGTAGAGGCTAGAAACCAGACTAGGAGAATTCTGGGAAGCAGAAGAGCAGAGATGCTGGCCAGATTCAGAGGGAGGAAGACAATAATGCTGCTCTGAGCAAAGGTACCAACCCAAGTAAGAAGTATGAGTTAACTTAAAGTATAAGAATTAGCAAGTAGGGGCTGGAGAGATGGCTCAGTGGTTAAGAGCACCGTTTGCTCCTCCAGAGGACCCTGGTTCGATTTCCAGCACCCACATGGCAGCTAACAACTGTCTGTAGTTCCAGTTCCAGGCAAACACCAAGGCAAATAAATAAATAAATGAATAAAGTTTAAAAAAAAAAGAATTAGCAAGTAATTGGGCTGGAGAGATGGCTCAGCCACTAAAGGCTAGGCTCACAACCAAAATTAGCAAGTAATATGCCTGATCCTTAGGACAACCAGCTTGTCATTAATATAAGACTTTGTGTGATTATTTGGGACTGTGAGTCTGGATCTCAGGGCTAGGCCAGGTCAGAAACTTCTGACTCTAGCTAGGAGAGCCCATCCCACTGTGAGCAACAAAGAAAATGAGATAAACTGGGTGTGGTGCACACCTTTAATCCTATCATTCAGGAGGCAGAGGCAGGTGAATTTCTGTGAGCCCAAGGCCATCCTGGTCTATACAGTAAGACCCTGCCTCAAAAACAAATAAAAATCAAAACATAAAGAAAGAGGACTTGGGGCTGCAGAGATGGCTGGGCTGTTCTTCCTGAGGATCCCAGTTTGATTTCCAGCACCCACATAGCTCACAACCAATTGTAACTACAGCCCAAAATGATCTGATGCCCACTTATAACCTTATGAGGGCATCAGGCACATCCATGGTGCACACATACATACAGACAAAACACTCATACACAAAGTAAAATTTTAAAAAGGATGTGGAAGAGTAAGGGACAGGAGAGATGGCTCAGTGGTTAAGAGATTGAACTGTAAACTGGGTGGTGGTGGCACATGCCTTTAATCCCAGCACTCAGGAAGTAGAGACAGGTGTATTTCTGAGTTCAAGGCCAGTCTTGGCTATAGAGTGAGTTTCAGGACAGCCAGAGCTATACAGAGAAACAGTCTTCACACACACACACACACACACACACACACACACACACACACACACGCACGCACGCATTAAAACAAATGTATAAAAATATCCAGCATGAATGAAGGAGCTCACAAGGCTCCACCCCTTGCTGTGGAGCTATGAAAAATAATGCTCAGAACTGGGTGTGGCCTGAGGCTCAGGTGGAGCCCCATCTTGGAAGGGACCTCCTTGACATTGTCACCTGGTAGATGACTCAGCTTGGGAGGGGCAAACACTAAGGTGACATGGCCTTACTGACCCACCCTGGAACTATGCCCAAGAGCAGATACCTGATAGGTGACGGTCCCAGCGTAGTGTCGCACTGTGAATATGGGCAGGGGCAGCTGAGGCTTGGCATAGCTCGGATGATCGCTGTGGTGATAGTGGCATTTCTGGAGGAAAGTGTGGTCTGTAGCCTGGTAAAGAAGGGGCCACACTTTCCTCAGGCTTTGTACATGCTTGCTGTTTTCTGACTGGACCTCCTACCGAAGACCTCAGAACCACACCCCCTAGACAGGAGAGACTTATCTCCTCAGTTTTCTTCCTCAGACAGGAAGAGTCGGTAAGTCTGTAGTGGAGTCCCTATAAAGCATGCTCTCTCTTTCTCAATGACTTTACATTTGGAATATTTCTCGAGTACTACTGGAGAAAGTCAGGGTCACCTCAGGCCCAGGAGCCACCTCCACCAGCCCTAGTTGTGACATTTCTGAGAAAGCCTGAAGGGATTAATGGCTTTGACACAGACATCAAAACCATTGCAGGTAGATCCCACTACAGCTTCTGAACAAGACCTTACAGGTTGTGCCATATGACCTAAGGGCTGGCAAGATGGTTCAGTGGGTAGGAACACTGGCTGCTCTGCCAGAGAACATGGTTCCATTCCCAGCTCCCGTAACTCCAGTCCCAGGAAGTCTGGTGCCCTCTTCTGGCCTCCTCAGGTACCAGGTACACATGGTGTTCAGACAAAACACCCATACACATAAAACAAATATAAATTTTTTTTTTAAAAAAAAGTGACCCTGGGGCTTCAGAAAGACCCTGTGATAAGATTTCTTTTGTTTTGGAGACAGTTTCCTATGAAGATCAGGCTGGCTTTGAACTCACATTAATCTACTTGCTTCTTCATTCAGAATCCTGGGGATTAAATATTGGATTAAAGATTTGCACACTATGCCTAGCTGTTTTTTGTTTGCTTGGTTTAGTATAGTCTCCTGTAGCCCAGGCTAGCCTCCAGCTCAACTGTGTAGCTGAGATGGCCCTCTTCTCATCTACTTCTAGAGTGCTGAGGTCACTAGTGGTCACCTCTTGTCAGAATCCCTTCTCAAGGGGGGACTGGGCAAAGCCCGCTCCTTCTCCTAAGGTCTCTATGGGAAACTAAGGAGCAATTCCACTGGTGCCCACTCTGGGAGCCCATTTACCAGGGTTAGAGAGCATAGATGAGGAGTTAATGGTGTGTGTGCTCCTCCCTCAAAAGCCTTACCCAGCAGGGATGATGACTCTCCTATAGGCATCCCTTCCTAGCTTTTCCTGGTCTATACATGCTAGCCTTTCTCCAAGGTCACACGCAATGTGGGTCAATGAAGGCAGCATTGAATACACGGGGTAAGGTAAAGCTGGATACTCAGGTGAGGGTCTTGTGACCCTCCTGATCCCTCTGTGAGGGAATATAAACAGTTAATAACCCACCTGGGTTGCTCTTTTCAAAGGAGGCACAGCTCAACTCCCAAAGATGGCAGTTGTTTGCTCACAATTGTTCCATAGAACAGCACCCCCACAGCTGATTTTATACTGTACTAGGGACCGAACCAGGGCTCTATGCCTGCTACGCAGGCCCTCTATCAACTGAACTATATCACCATCCCAGGGTCACTTTATTGTTGGTGTCTACCCTCCAGCCTCAGTTCCCAAAGGTCTGTGTCCTACACGTGTTCCTGTGATTCTACAAAGCTGCCCACCCAGCCATACAGCTGAGGATATCATTTACTTATTGAGAGAAACAGTCTCATACACCAGACTAGTTGGCAATATACTGCCTAGCTCAGCCTGGCCTTTTTTTTTTTTTTTTTTCAAATTAGGCTGTGTTAGACTTCAAATTTACATCCCTTCTGCTACTGCCTCATGGTGCTGACAGACAGGCACTCATCACCACCCCAGGTCAGGTGGAGTTAATATTAGAATCTAGAGACTGAATGCACTAGCTTACACATGCAGGAAAGCACTACCACTGACCTATACACCCTCAGGCTCTCTTCCTTTTCTAACGTAGGAATTTTTGTATGTTGCCCAGGTTGTACTTGAACTCCCAAGCTTCAGTGACTGTCTTGCTGCAGCTTCCTAAATAATGGAGCTACTCCTGCCAAGGCTGACTTTGTTGTTGAGACACAGTCTCACCATGTAGTCATAGCTGTTCTGGAATACCCTATGTAGACTAAGCTGGTCTCAAACTCATAGAGATCTACCTGGACCTGCATCCTGAGTCCTGGAACTAAAGACACATGCCATCATATGTTTAGTTTTATTTTTTGAGACAGGTTCTCTCCATGTAGTCCTGGTTGTCTTGGAACCCACTATATAGACCAGGTTGCCCTTGAACTCACAGAGATCCTCCTCCCAAATGCTAGGGAACCACAATGCCTAGCTTGACATTTTTTTAAAAAATTAATTTTTAGCTGTATTTTCCTTTTAATGTGTTTGGGGGCTTTGCTTACATATCTCTATGTATATCACATATATGTCTGGTACCAATGGAGGTCAGAAGAGAGCATCTCCTGGAACTGGAGTTATTTGGATGGCCGTGAGCCACCATGTGGATGCTGGGAGTTGAACTTGGCCCTTCTGCTAGAGCAACAGTGCTCTTTACTGTGAAGCCATCTCTGCAGCTCCTAATGTTCCCCCAAACTCTCCTGGACTCACCGAGGGAGGGGAAGAACTGGATCCTTCGTGTCTGACCTTTTCCCTTAGAATGTTCCCTACATGCAAATTCTTCTCTTCTTCCCTCAGTACCAGCACACCTCAGATAGAATCCCAGCCCTGCAACTCAGTCTAGCATAGACATAAGTCGCCCTGACTGCACTTGGCAATCGAGAGTATCTGCTCCCTCCAGGAGTTGAAATACAGGGTGGCAGAGGCTAATGTGTAACAGGAAGTATTTATATCCCATAGCCAGCTACTAACCCAAAAAGCATTTGTAGCTGACTGTTGGTGGTGCATGCCTATAATCCCAGTATTTAGGATATGGAAGCATAAGGATCAGGAATTCAGGGCCAGCCTAGATTATATACATTACTTTCTGTCTCAAAACAAAACTAATGGGCTGAAGAGATAGATGGGTAAGAGCATTCATTTGCTGCTCTTCCAGAGGTCCCAGGTTCTGCTCCCAGCACCCACATGGCAGTTCACAATCATCCGAACTCCAGTTCCAGAGGATCCGATAACGTCTCTGATTTCCATGGTACTAGGCATGTATGTGCACACTCACACATGGGGCACACACACACTTGAAGACAAAACATTCATACACACCGGGGGTGTGGGGGGGGTGGAGGGTGTGTGCAAGCCTTTAATCTCAGCATTCAGGAGGCAAAGGCAGGCTGATCTCTGAGTTCAAAGCCAGCCTGGTCTATAGAGTGAGTTCCAGGACTACACAGAGAAACCTTGTCTTAAAAATACAAAGAAACAAAAAAATAAAATTATTTATACATTTAAAATGAAATGTCTTTTAAAACACCTGGTGGGAGTCTAGGACTGTATGTCTTGAATGTGTCTTCCCTGGGCTGTGCAGAAAGACTGGGTCTCTGGACCCTATAACCCTGCTGGCTTTCTCCTGGCTGCTTAAGGCTCTCCCATCCTTTGTCTGTGACACTGAGCATCACTGATGGCTGGAATACCTGGGATAGCCAAGTCTGGGTGTCTAGGATGTTCAGGAGGCTGTGGGGCTGGCCCACCAGGAGGTCCAGGCAGGACTCCCTCGGAGGCTGGGGAATGAAAACCCAGCTCAGCATCTCCCGCTGGCAGTCCTCCTAGAAACAACCAGTTTTTAATAACTCCCATTTGTTGGGGCCTGGGAAGAGATCACAGAGCTGTCAAAGAGATCCTCTGCCTCTTATGTAAGTAGAGGTGAAGAAGGACTGATCCTCCCACCCACCATGCAAAGGGGGCTTTGGGGAGAAACTTCCCGGGCACTGCTTTGAGCTCTGTGCTGGGCAGTGCTCTACCTCCTCCTGAGCCAGCAGCCTCTGGCTCGAGAAGACCTGCAGGCGCTCACTTGCCAGGTTGCTGCACAGCTGCTCTAGACCGTTCACCCGAAGTGCCTGGGGCAAAGTGAAAAAAAGAAAAGAAAGGAGGAGGGGATCTGATCTGCAGGAGAACTGGGGCAGGCCATTGGGGCTGCCCTCCTCCCCAGAGCTGAGGCTGCAGCCAACAGGGACAAGTCTAAAGGGCATGGTACAGCCTACAGGTCACCACAGACCTGCCTCAGCTGCCTATCAGCCCTCCCTCCGGCTCCCCACACTCCTGCCCTCTGCTCCAGCAGGTCTGTGAGCCTTTGGTTAGAGGATCTGGAGGGTGCATCTTCTGATATCTATCTTGATGGGCTTTCAGAATCCCATAGCCTCACCAGCAGGTCCTCCTGGCTGTGACCTCCTGTAGGCTTTCCAGCCTTCCTCCCCAGCAGCCTCCACATGCAGACTCAAGCCCAGCAGGGCACTCACTACCTTTGCACAGCTGTGCACATGCACAAGCACCCCAGGACACACCTGCATACAGCTCTCCCCTTTCAGGGCAGAAGCAGTCACCAAGGACATTCTGAGGAGGGCAGGACACAGGGACTGTGACTGTGGACAGTGCCCATTCAGAAACTGGGGATAGCATATGTCCTTTCTCCAAGCCCCATAATTGCCAGCCCTTCCCCACAAAAGGAGGTGACTCTTGAGGAAAGGAGTGCACAGATGTGACAATTCTGGAAGATTGAAGAGGATCTATTTCCTCCCTCCTTAGTATGTGGGAGGTGAGGTTGTGGACAGTCCCAGCCTGAGGTGGCCATTCAGGACAGAACTCTCCAGAAGCGGCGCCAGAACAAAACAGAGCAGGGCAGGACTCTATCTGAAGAGAGCTAACATTGCCTACTTTACTGCCTGAGACGCTGACCTCAGAAGGGTTCATTAGCATGTGAGATCACACAGCCATCAAGGGGCAAAACAAGGCAGAGAGTCTGGGGCACGTGGGTGGCTCCCACCCCTTCCAGAGGGAATCCAGGGGGGCTCCCAGCCCCACCTGGAAAAGGCACGTGGTGGGGCCATTGTCCCCCCAGGAACATGCAGACAGATGGAGATGAGCAGACTGAGAGCCCCACGATTCCCTGCCAGCCTCGACCAGATTCTAAAGGCCCAAGAGGCAGAACCTGCTCCCTATCCATCCTGGTGCCTCCTCATGCCCACCTAGGGACACTCAAAGATTCCGCTCAGTAGCCCCAGAAAAGCCAGCAAAGGCACAGTCAGATAGGTAAGCAATACAGAACAGGAAAGGACCAGACACACTGGTTCTCAGCACTAAGGAGATGCATTTGTCCTCAAGGGACAAAGGACGAGGACTGAGAGACAAAGACAGGCCTTAGAGGTCAAGGGAGAAGGGGAAGGGAGCGAGAGAGAGAGAGAGAGAGAGAGAGAGAGAGAGAGAGAGAGAGAGAGGAGGGATGTTGGCCCAGGAGGGACAAATGACTGTCTCTGGATAGAGAGGAGATGGCTGCGGCCCACAGGCAAACTGCGGTTTATAAAGGGAACAGGGGAAACCCTATGTTAGGATGAGTCGGTTTGTTTTGATTGGGCACGTTAACTGGGTGAGCCAAAGGGGGACTTTTGATTGCTGGACTTCAATACCTTGATTGCTGGACCCTGGTGGTCAGCCTCAGGAGGAGAAGGAGGTCAAATAAGGGACCTGACCTTGGTGGCTAGCTTTAGGGATGTAATCTAATGGGTTTTAGCAAGGTGTGTGTGTGGAGGGGGGGGAGGGTAAAAGGCAAAACCTCAGGCCTACTAGAGCCCTGCAGGGAGGAGCTGGAATGGGATGGTAACATGGCCCCCTCCTCCCCCTCCCAAAGGGTGACCTCAAAGCCATAGGCGTCCACGACAGTGATGGTGCCCACACTGCCCGCCTCCCTTGGTGGAGCCAGCCGCTCGTTGATCTGCTTCAGAAGCCGACTGAAGAGCCTTGTGTACAGAGCCTTGGCCAGGGCATCCCTACAGACACTGTAAGTGAGCCTTGCCCAGCAGAATGCCGCACATGGTTTCACCCTCTGATCCCCAAGGTTACCTGGCATCAATAGAGCTTTCCACTGGCAGAGATCTGGAGACTTGGCCATAGGGTGTGTCCTGGAGACCAGAGAAATGCTCAGGATGTCAGGCCTGTTCCCACAGGGTTACCCCTCCCCCTTCCCAGCACCTTTTGGTCTCACCATGACCCTCTTGGTGACTGCTCCTTCTAAGCGTTCTGGTGGCACCCGTAGCAGCCGGGCTGCCAAGTGAATCTCAGCCCAGCTGGACACAGCAGCCACCTCTTGGGACTCGCGCTGGCAGAGAGGGGGGACAGAAAGAGCTTTGCTTGTGTGATGGCGATGGTACCCAGGCACGGCCTTGCTTTATCTAGCCAGCCACTCAATCCCCAAGGGACCAACAGCAACTAGCTGCGGTGGCACACACTTTTAATCTCAGCCCTTGGGAGGCAGAGGCAGGTGGATCGCTGTGAGTTTGAGGACATCCTTGGTTACAGAGCAAAACCACAAGATAAATAAAGAGCCAACAGCACACAAGATACTCTGGACTGCGGTGAGCCAGGTCTGGGGCTGAAGGCCCTGAGTGTGAGCCCCGACTGTTTCTTCTTAGTGGCTGGGCAGTTCTGAACAGCCCCTTTCTCCTTCTGACCCCCTGCTCCCTTATTTCTAGAAGGAAAACAATACCTCTTAGGACATAGTTATTGACATGAAAATTGAGTTGTTTTTTTTTTAAGTGTCAAGGGATCTCCCTTGATATCATCAGGCAGCAGCTTCTTGGCTAACCCCAGGTGTTCTTTTTTTAAAAAAAATATTTATTTTTTATTTTATGTAAATTGATGTTTTGCCTGCATGTGTAACTGTAGAAGGAAGGGTATCAGATCTTGGAATTACAGACAGTTGTTAGCTGCTATGTGAATGTGAGTGCTCTCAACCACTGAGCCATCTCTCCAGCCCCACCCCAGGTGTTCTTAGGGTGAGAGCTGAGTACAAGGACATCAGGAAGGGTGCAGAGGGCCAGGGCTCATTTTTCCTTCTATGTGACAGGGATCTGCCTGCTTCTAGAGGCAGCCCAGGGCTCTGTGATTGTCCACACACACGGTGGCTTTAGCGCCATCATTGGCCTGACTGTGCCCATCACTGACCATCCTACACTGGTCCTGCCTACAGAGGAGCTCACCTCTGAAGAAGAGAAGCAGATGTTTCCCAGATGCAGGATGGTGGCCAGCACAGCCCAGACTTCAGTCATTTCCTCTGCACACAAGCCCAGCACCCGCAGGGCCTTCCTCAGCTCTTTGAAGTCCTGAGCATCCTCTTTGCCCCGGAGCCTGCAGGCTCGGCCCTGCAGAGGACAGCAGGTCTGTGGTGGGGCAGCTCCTGGCATCCCCACAGCATCCTGAAAGCCCTGGCTGAGCCCCTGTGTGGGCACACCATCCAGGAGAATCTCGCCCCTACCTGGTTGAGGTAGTAGTAGGCCTCAGGTCCCTGCAGAGAGAGCTGCTCACGTTCCATGGGGTCCAACCCTGCCAGAAGCTCATAAAAAACATGGAAGCTTCGCTCAGCCTGGGCCTTGGAGAGAGAAACTGGCATGGGGTGTGTTGTAGAATATTATTTTAAGGTGTTACTTTTGTTTATGTTGTATTTGTTTAACTCTGTGAAGCTGTGTTACTGTGCCTGTCTAAAACAGCTGATGCTCTAATAGGAACTGAACAGCCAATAGCAAGGCAGGAGACAGGACAGGTGCCGGTGATGCTGGGGGCAGTGAGTATAAACAGAAGGAGAGATCTGGGAGGAAAAAGATGGAGCCAGAGAAGGAAGAGGACTCCAGGGGCCGGCCACCCAGCTACATGGCAAGCCACAGAGTAAGAAGAAAAGGCATACAGGAACAGAAGAGGAAAAGCCCAGAGGCAAAAGATAGACAGGGTAATTTAAGTTAAAAAAAAAAAAAGCTGGCAAGAAACAATCTGAGCTAAGGCTGAGTGTTTATAGTTAAGAAGAAGCTTCTGTGTATGGCTTATTTGGGAGCTGGGTGGTGGACCCTCAAAAGAGTCAAAAACACCAACCACAGAGGCAGGGCAGGGCTTGAGGTCTGTGGCTCCTCCTTCCAACTTTCAGGGTCGGGAAGGGTGGGAGAGGCGGGTCGTACCTGAAACACTACCCTGGAGCTCTCAAGCAGGTAGTGGGACACAGAGGCTCCTACTGTGACCCCCCTGTGGGTAAAAGAGAGAGGGTAGGCATGCCCAAGGGCACTTTTCAGAAAGGCCATCCAGGGGCTGAGGCCAAAGGCAGCATCCTAGCACCCAAGAAGAGCAACCCATTGCAGGTTCCACAGTGCCCACTGGACTGCCATCACTCACTGCTGCAGGCAGAGGCATAACTCCTGGCCAAAACGGCTGGCATTGTCATTGAGGATGGTCTTGGCGTGGCCAAAGCTTTTGAGCACCGGCAGTATGTCCTCTAGCTGTGTGAGGGTTGGGACACCCATGTATACCTAAGATGGCCATAGCACCCACTATCCACTCAGAGTTCTCTATCCTGCTGGCTGTGTGGGCCCACGTGGGGTCAGTTCTATCATAACCCCCCAAAAAATAAAAGGCTGAGGGTGTAGCTCAATTTGTAGGGTGCTTGGATAACATAAACCACAAGGCCCTGGGCTCAGTCCCTAGCACCACATAAAACTGGCTATGGTAGTACACACCCATAAACCTAGCACTCAGGAGATTCAGGCAGGAGAATCAGAAGTTCAAGGTCATTCTCAGCTACATAGGAAATTCTAGATCATCTGGCTACCTAAAACCCCCATTAAAAAAATAAAAGAGTAAGGCATGGTGGCTCATGTCTTTAATCCCAGCATTAGGTAGAGGCAGGAGGATCCCTGAGTTCAAGGTCATCCTGGTCTACAGATCGAGTGCCAGGACAGCCAGAGCTACCCTGGAGAAACCATATCTCAAAAAACTAAAACTAAAACAAAACCCACCCCCATCAAAAACATTAAATAATAAAATTAAAAAGGCCCAACCCTACTCCCTCCATCAGGGAAATCTTGAGGCTAACCCATGAAGAGCTAGGCTTGGAGAAATGGCCTGAGAGATAACCAGTTGCCTCCAGCCAGACCTCACCTGAGTCCCTCTGGCCTCTGGCTGCTTCTGTCCCATGCTGCTTAGAAACTGCACAATCTTCGTGGCAGCCTCAGTCTTCCCTGAACCACTGTGCCCCCTGCAGGAGGGAAGAGCTAAGGATGGGCAGGAGCACCTAGGACTGACACCCCCCACTCCGATGGATCCCCCACTCTCCAGCCCAGGAAGTGCCTTAGGGAAGTGCCTCTACAGAGAAGTGAGAAGGTAAAGAGAATAAACCTGGACCAACTAGAAAGAAGTGCTCCACAGGGCCACTCAGGCTGGCTTCAGGACACTTCTGAGAATGTCTTCCTGAATTGCTGCCCAGCGTGCACAGACCAATAGACAGGGTGGTGTGTGGGCTCAAGGAAACAAGATAATCATGACTCACCCCAGCAGGATGCAGGGGTCCTGTCCAGAGCTCTGAGACAGGCTATAGGCTGCCGCTCCGACAGCAAAGATGTGTCTGGGGGAGGAAGGCATAGTGAGGAGAAGGTGCAAAAACTGTTTGTCTGGGAGCTCTGAGGAATAGGCAGGCAATGTGCCCACACACAGGCCCTGGAACTCACTCCTAAGACATATATGCTAAACACAGGAACAAAAGGGCAAAGTCACCTACGGTGTGGTGTTTGGGGCCCTCCTGGGATGGTAGCTGGCCAAAACCTCAGGTGACAAGAGAGGCAGTGGCTGGTGGGGGTTCAGAGCAAGCAGGAGAGGTCCCCCAAAAGTCTGGTAAAGAAAACAGAGGCTCCTATGAGAAGGGGAGAGAGAATACACATAGGAGCCCTGATGCACCCCAGACCAGCCTCTTATACATGTCTGGAGGACCCCAGGTAGAGCTGGCTTAACAACTCAGTTTAGGGATAAAGAGAAGGCCCAGGGGTGCCAGGGACTCCATGCCCACATGTCCCTTCCCTGTGGTCCCGCTTACATAGATGCGGCCCACGTGGAACCTTTTCTTGAGGCACAGCAGCACAGAGCTGTCACACAGTAGCCTGTGGGAACAACAGGATGAGGTTGAAGTGGCTGGGAGTTGGTCCTAGGCTAGGTCTGCCCTACCACTTAGCTTTAGAGAAACCCTGGGTTCTTCAGCTGCTAGCCACCCCTGGGGGTGGAGGTGGGGTTGCTGACCAAGACAGAGGCTCTCTGAGCCAGCTAGGAAAGGAAGTCAGTCTCCTGATCCAGTGGCACAGGCCTATAATTCCAACGACTTGGGAGGCAGAGGCCAGAGTATCAGAAGTTCAAGTCCTGCCTGGGCAGCCTGATGAGATTCCTTAACAAATGAAAAGGTTAAAGCAGGGTACATGGGGGTGGGTGAGCAGAAAGAGGACTAACATGGGTAAAAGCACTTGTCCCAGAACCTGATAACCTGAGTGTGATCCCCAGAAACTACAGGGTGGTGACAGGCACATTCTTCAGGTTGTCGACACTCTGGCTTCCCTTCCCTCCATAAAAAAGGAAGAGGACTTGGCCTATAGATCAGGCAGGTGACACTAAGTTCAATCTAGTGTGTGTGTATGTGTGTGTGTGTGTGCTGGAGCTTTGTTAGAGGTGCCAAATCTGCCTTTCTATGAGACAAAAATCCCCAGTAAGGGTGCATATGATTTTCAAAGGTCCAAGGGCAGGATGGAGTATGAGGAATTACGAGCCAGGGTAGCTGATTTGGCATTGTGCCCCTCACCGCAGCCGGGCGAGGTCCTCAATATCTTCCAGACCCTCTGGGAGACTCCTGGTTTTAGCACTGGGGAAGGGTGGCTTCGCTAAGTCCTTCTGGAAGCTCAGTTCCAGGTCCCTTTCCAGTGCTGCCTCAACGTCATCCTCTGGCTCCCACCGCTCCCTTGGGGACCTGCAGGGGCTGTTCTGCCTTAGGCGAGTCTCCAAGGTAAGTTGAGGCAGCAGAGTATCAGCGCCAAGACAAGGGTCTACGCAGGAAGTAGAGCCCTGTGCCCAATGCACTCGAGTCTCCACTGTCAAGGTCTCTGGCTCTGCTTCGCTCCGGTTCTCTTCGGGTGGGGTCCCACTGGGGGAAAAGGAGGGAACCTGGCAGGACCTGACCGCCGCCTCTTCTTCACTAGCCCCTTGCTCTTCCCTGTATTCTACAGCCTCTGCAGGAGACGAGGCACGGCCTTCCCCACTGGGGGCGTCCGTGGATGCTCCTGATCTGCTGCTGTACGTCTCCTTCTCTGCACTATGCATCTGGGGGAAGACCACCGCGAACTTTGGATCTGGAGCTGTATCTTCAACGGCTAATGCACCGTCTGAAACCGAGCTATTCAGCGCCCGCGGAGGGCTTGGACTGTCGCCAGGGGGAGTCCGCGGCAGTCCCCGGAGCACTGCTCGACATGCTAGCCATAAGGCCCGCCAGCGCCCTGGCCTGGGAGCCCTGCCCCGAGCCTCGAGCACCCTCTCGTGGCCGCGTTCCTCCCGCTCCTGCCGGCCCACCGTGCGCTCATCATCCCGACGTTTCTCCACCCGCAGTCGCAGCCAACGCACGAGGCCCAGTGCCCGAGTCACGCGCTGCAGCCGCGCCTTGAGGCCCACGGGAAGGCCACTCGCGAACTGGGGAGACGAGCCAGCCGGGGCCTTCGCGCGCAGCTTGCGGAGCATCACAAGTGCTGCCAGCGGCGCCGCCGGGTCCAGAGGTCGTCGGTCCCCTGCATCTGCTCCCTCTCTGGCTCCCCTATCGCTCTCACGCACAACCACCTGCGCCTTCCCAGCCACCTCACCGACCTGGAGGCATCGAGCCCTGGGGACCTCCGCTATCTCAGGCTCAGTGTCCTGCAGCTCAGCCTTTGGCTGCGTCCCGATGTCACTGGTGTCTGTGATCATTTTGGAGTCCTGAGGACCCTGAGAGCCCCCGGGGACGCTTGTGCTGCTACTTGAGAGAGAACTTGAAGCTGCAGCTTCCCTCCGTAGCTCTGTCTCCTGGGACTCAGGAATGTGGCTTGAGCTTCCTGGGGTCTTCCGTGGGCGACGTCCGTGCCTGGGCCACCTGGGACTCGAATCTGTATCTGTCGGAGAATCATCACTCGCTCTCTGAGTCCCTGGCTCCGACGGCCCTCCCCTGCTCCGGAGCTCCAAGGAGGGTCCATCATTGCCCTGCTGGTTGCTGCCAGTTGACTCAGGTCTTCTGGTAAGGGCTCCTTCTGAGCTCCTGTCAAAAGGCTCGGTCTTGATTGGCCTCTCCGAGGCTCCACCACCCTGGCTGCTGCTATCCATGGCCTCGCAGTGTTCACTGTCCAGGCACGAGCTGCCACCATCCCCACCCGACGTGTCCCGGTTCCTGCCTGAAGTCTCTCCAGGGCATCGCAGAGCAGATCCCTGCTCCTTTCTTTTCCTGCGGCGGCCTCCGCGCTTGACCGTCCACTCTTCTTCCCCGGAAAGTCTCTGTTCCTCCGGGACCTCCCCATGACTGTCTCTGGGCTCATGGCTCCCTGTAGACTTGTGGCCCCGACGCTGAGATCTGCCCTCCCTCTCCCGAGTCTCCAGTGATGTCCCTATTTCTGAACTTCTGCAGCGGTGGTTCCCCTCTTCGGTGGGCTTCCTGCGGCCTCCAGTGGTCCCCTTGCCTTTGATGGCATCAGGGTCCTTAGTGGGCCTGTTTTTGTGTGCTTTGGCTCCGGCAACCCTGCGATCCCGACTGGAGGCACCATCAGCGCTGGCAGACCCCGACTCCTGCTCCTCTGAGGCTGGCTTCCTGGGTCGAGTCCGGCGCTGGGGTGCTTTGCCCTTGCTTTCTCCCATGATTGCCTTCCCAATGTCTCGCTCCTTTTGCCTGTTGATCTGAATGCCAGCCACTGATGCCCTGAGGTCTCGGTGGCTGGACACTGTCTGCTCCGTCCTGGTTATGGGCTCAATTTGACCTGGGTCTCCTATCTTAGGCAGCAGCATCAATAATGCAGGAGGCAGCAGGTCCTGACCTCCTAGGTCAACAATGGAGTGGAGGCAGTGGAAAGAGGAGACGCTGCAGCTGTGGACAAAGGTGTGGACAGGGCAACTGAGCCGGACTCCCTGCCGGGCAGGGGCAGCCTGGCACCAGGCCAGACTGAGGAGCCCAGACTCTACATCAGCCTCTCCCTGTCTGCCAAGAGGGGCAGAGTGAAGCACTTCTACCTGGGGCCCTACCAGGAGGCTGGGACCATAGCTAAGGAACCTTGCTGGGGACACTTGAGATTCTTTTCTATCACGAAATACAATTTACTAAAAAGTGCATAAGATAGGAGCATACACCCTGAACCGGGATAAAGCCTATATGGAACAGAACTGGACTCCTTTGGGTGATAGAAGTCAAACCCCAGGCCCCTGGAAGAGCAGCCAGAGCTCTGAAATCCTGTCATCAAACTTACTTAGCTCACAGATTTTTGTGGAATTTTTTCCCCCATCTTAGGGATGGAATCCAAAGAGAGCCCTGTGGATTCCAGGCAAGTCTGCTAACAGAGCTTCATATGCAGGCCTCACCACTGCTTTTGTTCATGCAGCAGTTTACCATGGAGGTTTTTATATGTGTAGAAGCCCAGAGGTGATGGTGAACACCTTTAACCCCAGCACTTGAGAGGCAGAAGTAGGCAGATTGTTGTGAGTTTGAGGTCAGCCTGGTCTACATAGTGGGTTCCAAACCAGCAAGGGCTACACAGAGAAACCCTGTCTTGAAAAAACAAACCAAAACAAACCAAAAAGCAATGCCAGCACATGCAGAGCCTCTATCTTCTTCCTTTCCAGTTGCACAGCATCTTGATGAATTAGTGTACTGTTGTTTAACCGACTGTTATTGATAGATCTTTTAAAATTCTATTTATTTATTGTGTGCACACATGCATTTCACAGTCCTATGTGGGCTCAGAGGAACAGGCAACTTGCAGGAATCTGTTCTTTGCTTCTACCCTGTGGGTTCTGGGTGAGGAACCCAGGCTGTGAGGCTTGGCAGCTAACCTGTAGGCCCTTTGATGGCTTTTTTTTAAATATTTATTTTTATTTTATGTGAATTGGTGTTTTGCCTGCATGTATAACTGTGTAAGGGTGTCAGATCTTGGAATTACAGACAGTTGTTAGCTGCCATGTGGATGCTGGGACTCAGGTCCTTTGGAAGAACAGTCAGTGCTCTTAACTGCTGAGCCATCTCTCCAGCCCCCTTTTGATGGCTTTAAAAATACTTTATTTTATTTTTTGAGGCGGAGTCTGTCTACATAGACCAGGCTGACCTGAAAGTAACTCAGAGATGGGTTTGTCTCTGCCTCCCAAGAGCTGGGATCAAAGGTGTGCACCACCACTGCCCCAGCTACTAATAATCCTTATTATTAATTAAATTTATTTATTTATTTTACATCCTGACTGCAGTTTCCTCTCCCTGGATTATTTTAAAAACTGAGTTGATGGCACCTCATCTCACCTTTTGCTTATGGGAGAGGTGAAGAGGTGGGCTAGTGCTTCAGAGCCCTTGCTGCTCTTACAGGCTGGGTTTCCAGCACCCTTGTGATGATTCAAAACCAACTGCAACTCCAGGAGATCCAATGCCCTCTTCTGACCTCTGAGGCCAGCAGGCACACACAGCACACAAACACATGTGCAGGTAAAACACTCATACACATAAGATTAGTAACCACCTTTTGTTTACACTAGGGATTAATTTTATGCAAGCAGAATTAACTCCTAGAATGAGACTTGCTGGACCATAGGCCATATGTGTTTGTAATTTTGAGATTTCTAAATTTTCTTTCCTAGAGATTGTGCCAATTACACTCAGGAGGAGAAAGCAACTGTTCCAAAGGACCACAAGCTCCTGGGTAACACCGGTGTGATTTAACCCCTGAGAGCACTGACTGCCCTTCCAGAGGATCCTGGTTCAATCCCAGCATCCACATAGTGGCTCATAGTTGTCTGTAACTTCAGTTTCTGAGGACTGGACACCCGTGGCAAAAAAACCCCAATGTACATAAAATTAAAAAAGAAGACATACCCACTGCCAGCATAGTTATTCAAAGCACTGTGCATCCTCTAAGAAGCAGAATATTCAAGCAATGAGGGCCACATAGGAGAGTACCAGTGACAAAGTGGGTAATCTTGTAAACAGAATAGTGTGTGAAAGCAGCCAGACGTGCAAGGGCAGTCAGCATGGGATTCTATTGATAGACAGGGCAAACACCCAAAGCATGGGTCTGCAGCAGGACCCCAGGGTGCAGATGATGCTGTGTGTTCAGTTTATGGAGATGACTATGACCTACATAGGATTGCTATGATTTTCTTTTTTCTTTTCTTTTCTTTTTTTTTTTTTTTTAAAGATTTATTTATTATGTATACAGTATACAGAAGAGGGTATCAGATGTCAGCATAGATGGTTGTGAGCCACCATGTGGTTGCTGGGAATTGAACTCAGGTCCTCTCGAAGTATAGTCAGTGCTCTTAACCTCTGAGCCATCTCTCCAGCCCCTGCTATGATTTTCTAAAGATAACCTGGAGAAAGAGTCCCGGACAAACAGTAGCAGATCCCACCCATGGGTTTAGTATGTCCTAGACACTTTTCAACAGTTTGCTATGAACTCACTGAATCCTTGGGGCAGGTACTACACAGACACACTCTGTGGATGAGACCTCAGGGGCACACAGCTTATGTTAAACTGGGATACCATCCCAGTCTGGCTTGAAGACCCTGCTGGAGAATGGCTGTGAGGTACTGCTGTCGTTGACCAACAGAACTCTAGGTCCTTATTGGCCTCTTTACATGTCCTTTGAGTTCTTGGGAAAAACTTTTGAACAAATGTTCAAGAAGGCTCTGTGTTCCCATGGACTTGCTGGTTCTCCTGGTGACCCAAAAGTAATATATATTATATTAGTAAATCGTTGTTTCTTAAGAAAAGATTTATCTTAGTTTTAATTATGTGTATATGTGTGTGACTATATACACGTGAGCACTGGTACACTCAGAGGCCAGAAGAGGGTGCTAAATCCCCTGGAACTGGAGTTATAGATGTTTGTGAGCCACCATCAAATCTAGGTCCTCTGGAAAAGCAGCTAATGCTCTGAACCATTGAGCCACCTCTCCAGCCCCCATCGAACCACCTCTCCAGCCCCCATGTTCTTTTGCTTGACATCTCACCCAGGACAGAACAATTAGCATGGATCATCTCAAAGAAAATATTCAGATATAAGCATGATTTAGAGTAGTGACTGTCCTCCAGGCTGAGCAAACACCATCTTGGAGCATTTAGTTGCACCCCCTTGCAAAGAAGCATCCCTGATGTTTTCCTGCAGCTCCTTGGCCCCACAGTCAATGCTCAGCTGGCTACTCAGCTGGCTACTCAGGCCATCACCTGGAGAACCTTCCAGTGCTGCAGCCAAGAAAGAGCCAAGGCTATGGTATGTCAGTTTAAACTAAGTCTCTAGCAGTCTATTTACCAACACAGACTTGGAAGTCAGATGTGGCGGTGAAAACCTGCTAGGTCAGAGAAGCTGAGAAGCAACCCGCCGACCTTGTTTTTGGTTAGAAAGCAAACCCAGCATAAGATGTGTCTCTTCGCTGGTCCCCAAACCAAAAGGAAATGTCACATTAAGTCCTTGTCCTTCCCTTCCTGTCTTCTCTGCCCAAGTTGCTGGCTTCTCTATGGCCACTTCCTGTCCTCAGCTAGTTGCTACCTCCACTCCCCGATGCAGGTAAACTATTTTACAGTCTCGAGTGTCACAATATAATCAGAATTCCCACAACACATTCCAGCTGGGCTTGTCAGCAGTTTATATCCCACATAAGGGCAGAGTGGGACATGAGATTTTTGCCCAAACATCCAATTGCCCCAACTCTGCTTTAATTGATGTGGTCTGAGGGGAGATCACTTGGGTCTCCATTACTACTGGGAAGCTCTCATCCTTGTTAGGTAAAGGCTTTTTAGGGGTGTAGTGGGATTATGTTACATTGTAATTAATTGTCCTGCCTCTGGTTTGATAAAAACACAAAAATGCTGATTGGCTGAAGGCAGATAGGAAGTATGGTTGGGGCTACCAGACTAAGAAAAGTCTGGGAACAGGAAGAGCAGAGCAGAGAAGCAGAGAGACCATCGAAGAAGCCAATAGATGCAGAGGACACCTATGCTGCTCTGAGAAAAGGTACCAAGCTGCATGGCCAACCAAGCTAAGAATCCTGGGTTAGTTTAAGAATTAAGAGTTAGGGGGCTGGAGAGATGGCTCAGAGGTTAAGAGCACTGACTGCTCTTCCAAAGGTCCTGAGTTCAATTCCCAGCAACCACATGGTGGCTCACAACCCTGTCATGAGATCCTAGGTCAATCAGCTTAAAATTAACTTAAGCATCTGCGTATTTCTGTGGGGTTGCTGTCAGAAACCTTGTACGACATAGGGGAGGTCTGCTCAGGTGAGAAGCACCCACACCTCTGTAGGGTCCCTCACCTATGCCCTACAAGAAAGCCCAATGAACTCATT
Source organism: Sigmodon hispidus (assembly GCA_004025045.1). NCBI lineage: Eukaryota > Metazoa > Chordata > Mammalia > Rodentia > Cricetidae > Sigmodon > Sigmodon hispidus. The sequence continues at coordinate 95,324 of PVIH01002524.1, forward strand.
AGTGTGCCCAGGGTGGACTTTGGAGACCATGTTTCTATTTGTTATTGGGACCTTGGGAGGAGGGATAGATTCTCATCACCACCAGCAGCAGAAAGCATTTTAGCAACATTTAGTGATTCAAATACTCAAAGAGGATGTTCTCTGAGCACCTCTGAGCTTGAAATGGACTTAAACCATTAAAATATTTCTCCTCAGGCTATTCCAGTGAACATAACATAACAAAACATAACATAAACATAACAAGGTGTTTATTAAAAACTCTGTTTTACTCAGAGGCAGTTAAAATTTATAATTTAAAACCCAACCCACTACAAAAGGAGGGGCAGAGAATAAAAACTGTGCAAATTGACAAAAGGACAAGGCAGACAAGGCCCAGGAGGGGCAGCCTGGGGTGAGGTCTCTCCTCTCCTGAGGCCAGGAGCAGCAACAGGGTGGTGACCAGGGTAGACCCTGGCCAGGCTCGGGCTGGAAAGGCCCTCAGTAGTGTGTGTTCTCTTACAGCATGGATGCTGTCCCGTTCACTCTGCTGTGGAAGGACATGAACAGGCAGTAGGTCAGGACCATCTTGGGCAGGATAGGGTGCTTAGTCACCCACCCTGAGACCCCAATACCATTGGTGATTTCCAAGGCTAAGATGACACTGGAGGCCTGCAGGGCCCTGGAAGGGTGGCAGTTGAGGTTTTTTTTCCTGTCTGTCTCTGGGCAGCAGGCCCACCCATCCCTGGAGTGCCTATAGTCCTACCTTCCCCATTGCTGAGGCTGCATCCCACAACCATGCGGTGAGAACGCCGATTGCCATAGATCCTGCAGTGGCAAAGACAGAGAAACCATCACCCATGGTGGCCTCGTTCTTTATGTCCCCACATTCTCCCAGCATGGCAGTGACTTACCCCTGGTCCCCCTCCAGCGTGCTCTGGATTTCCTTTAGGACCCCTGCTGGATAGAAAAGACCCAGTGAGGCCCGCAGGGATAAGGCCAGACACTAAACCCTTTTACCAATGGGGTGCCAGACAGGCTTGTACCCTGGCCCACAGAAAGCACCCCTGCCCTTCTCTGGTCTTCCAGGCTTTGTCCTATACCCCAAGACATGCTTCCCCTCTGTCCTGTGAGCCTCACCAACCCCCATACCGACTCACACTCATCATTTAGCAGTGCATGCTCCATCACTGGGCCAGGCTTCTTCTCTGGAAGGCAGAACAATCAATCAGGTGGGCCTGTCCTGGGCCCTCTACCCAACCCTCTCATTACAGGGGTTAAGGGAGGGACTGCTGGAAGCCAGAGCCCCAGATGCAAGAAACTGTTTCCTGCTCCCAGCCTGCCCCCCCATGTAGCCTCAGCCCCCCTTTACACTAGTCTAGCCAGCTGTGTCCCAGGTGTGCCTTACGTGGCAGCCTGAGAGGTCTCTTACCTTCCTCATCATGTTGGCTTCTTGAGTTCCTGTGAAAGAACAGATAGTGAGGGCTGAGACCTCTAGGCTTTGAAAATCTTGGTCCCATGGCGGAATGGGTAAGGCCAACCTGCTTGACTAGGTCTCAGCAGGGGAGGGCGTCTCCACTGGCAGCTGGCACAGGACAGTGGCTGGCCAGTCATCAGACGCTTCAGGAAGAGCAAAGCTGTGGAAAGGCCTCTGGGCCCCTCATCCTCACCTGACTTGGCCCGAGATCCTTTGGGGACCTGTGTTGTTGCCATTACTGGGGCGGCTGTGGTTCTTGGCTTTGGCTGAATCCACCAAACACTGGGGCTCAACCAGCCACTTGGTGGAGAGAGAGAATCGTTCAAACTCTGAGGGGGATATCAGGTAGAAACCTGAGGGGAGGTAAAAGCCTTGAGTGAACGCCAGCCCAGGGCTTCCAGGCCTGTGGTTGTGGCAGCCCCCACCCCGCCCAGGGGCATGGGGACAGAGCCTCCTTTGATGCTCTTCACTCAGGGTAGAGCCAGCCTGGCACAGCTCCATATCTGAGCTGTTCTTGCCTCTCCAGCCCCTGACAGGTCTCACCCAGCCCCACCCTGCTCACTGAGGCCCCAGCCCATGCCATCACCTTGGCCATATTTCGTGAAGACACAGGAGGCGATGCCACTAATGTCCTCCCGCCGGATGCAGCTGTATCGCACTTGGGGCTTGAGCAGGGGCATTGAGACCACTTGGATGTCACCCACATTGGTGAGCACTGCCAGGTGGTGCTCCCCATAGTCCTCAGCCCTGCAGCTGCCAAAGTGAGCAACACCAACTCTCCGGACCCGTGAGCCCTCCAGGGCTGTCAGCTTCAGCTTCAGCTTGGCACTCACCTTGGGCAGTGTGAAGACCTGGGCACAATGGCAATGGGACAGGAGTCACACCATAACCAGACTTTGGTTCACCTACCCATTACTACCATTGGGACCTTGTCCTTTAACAGACACCTCATGCTGTACAACAAGCTCACCTGGGGCTTAATGCCCCTCAGCTCTCAGACCAGGGGGATGAAAGGCCACTGACACTGAGTTTGGGCATTCTGTGTCTCCCACAGACTTGAGTCCTGCCCCAGGGCTCCTACCTCTGACCTTGAGGTCTAAGGCTGATACACAAGGCTCTCCTCTCCCGCCCCGCTTTTTCCTGTGACCCAGAAGAACATACTCCAACTCTAAATGAGAACCTTAGTCCCATTGTGTTTAGAGCTGAACTCTACTGATGTCCTAGGGACATCCAGGGCTCCTTGCCATGTGGCACCTTGAACTGTTCCTCTGACACCACAAGCAACTGGTGGCTCCCTTGCATGTCTGGGCTCTTCGACAGGTCATGGGCTACTTCCAGGGGTTCGGGAAGGGGTACGCTGTGTCCATCAAGCACCAGGATGCCCACCACGGGTGCACGATGCATCAGCTGGATCTCCTTGGCTACAAAAGAGGCGAGGTGGTCTGGGGACAGGACTACGACAGGTGACTTGGTGACATCACACACCAACCCAACTAGGTCAGGTCCCCTGGGCTTCCCCGCTCACCACTCACCCTGCTCAGCCCGGACTGGCTCATCCATTCTCCGCTCTGCAGGAGGTACACGCAGGGAGAAGGCATAGATGGTACCTCCATTGGTGCCAGCCCACAGTGAAGGGCAGTGGCGGGAGCCTGCCAAAGAAATAGAGGCTTGGGTGTCTAATCCCGGGCACTGACGGTCGAGCCTTGCTACTGAAACCCTAAAGTCAAGTTGGCAAGGTTCTTCAAGATTCAGTGCTTTCCTCTGTAAAACAGACATGCTGTGGGCCTCTCCAGCCTCCCGGGAAAGCGCTCCCACAGTCTCTCAGGGCTCCCACACAGATGCTACTAAACCCAGGCCAGCTCTGCCCTTCTAGGGACACAGTAGTAGCTACTTACAAACAACAGCAAAGAATCAGCTAGGGATGAACACTTGCGCATGCCTACTAGATAGCAGCAGGAACTGTGCCACCCCAACCCTAGGGAGGTGGAAGTCAGCAGTCCCATTTTACATGAGAGGAAGCTGAAGTCTGGAAAGGTTAGGTCATGTGTCTGAGGCCAAGCTTCTAGAGCACAGTGAAGCAAGGCTATCTAACCAGGCAATGGCTGTCAATCCAGGAGGAGAAGGGAAAGAAGCAGGTTTTGGCTCTGGTTTCTGTCTGTACGAATAGACTAGCTTCTGAGGGTCCCAGGAAGATAGCACCGCCTTACGATTTCACACCGGGGGAGTAGCCATCTACCCATTTCCTCAAGTCAGAGTCCACGCATCCAAGCCTTCACACTAGGGGTGTCTCCCATCGTGATGTGTGCTATGCCCCCAACCTCAGGCGGGCTACTCACTGTCCCTTAGGTAGGTATCAGCAAAATAGAGGGTCCGAACAAAGCCAGTGAAAGAGTCCTCTGCCGAGCGGGCCTCAATCTTGCGCTGTACCGGTGCCAACTCCATGTTCTGCAGGCCTGTCCGTTCCGCCTTGGTGCTTACAGCTTGAGCCTGGGCCTGCAGGAAGTTGGTTGGGCTGGGCCTGAGGGCAGGCTCTTGCCTCTGCTCCTCAAGACACTAACTCACTCAAGCTAATTCTTCCAGGGAAGGGTGAGCCAGCCGGGCCAACCACCAGACTGCTTGGGTCCAAGAGGACTTTGTTCAAATAGAAGGTTCCCTGAGGAAAACTTGCTTGACTGCTCAGCATTTCATGGGTAGAAAGGGAAAAAAATAATAAAATAATTGTGTCAACTTGACACAGGGTAGTGTCATCTGAGAGGAGGGAACCTAGAAGAAAATGCCTCCATTAGATTGGTCCCAGGCAAGTCTCTAGGGCATGTTTTTTTTTTTTAAATATTTATTCTCTTACTTTATGTGGACTGGTGTTTTGCCTGCATGTATAACTGTGTAAAGGTGTCAAATCTTGGGATTACAGACAGTTGTTAGCTGTCATGTGGATGCTAGGAATCAAACTCAGGTCCTCTGGAAGAACAGTCAGTGCTTTTAACTGCTGAGCCTTCTCTCCAGTCCTAGGGCATATTCTTAATTAGTGATTGATGGAGGAGTAGAGGAGAGTCCAGCCCACTTTGGGTGGTACAGCTCAAAGTGGGCAGGTGATCCTGGCTTTTATAAGAAAGCTGGCTGAGAAACAAGCCAGTAAGCAGCACCCTCCATGGCCTCCGCATCAGTTCCTGCTTCCAGATCCAGCCATTTGAGCTCCTGTCCTGACTTCCTTCAGTGACGGACAGCAATGTGGAAGCATAAGCAAAAAAATCTTTACTCTCTAATTTGCTTTTGGTCATGGAGTTTCATCAAATCAGTGGTAACTCTGAGACCAGGATAATGATTATTTATTTACTTGGGACTTATCTCTAAGGTAAGTATGGCTTTTTGGATGTGGGGAAGCTGAGATACAACAGTAACCACTTGGTTAGTGGGCGGTGAACCTACATGGTCTGGATTCAGATGCTGTGCTTATAGCCCATGGAGAGAGAGCTGTATGGTCCTGTAGATGGCTGCTCTGAGCCTTGGGCCTTACCTCTCCTGTAGGGCCACCAGGCCGCCGTTTATGACTAGACACTCTGCTGCGGCGCATCCTACGGAATGACTGACGTAAAGACTTCTTGAGGGACTTTACCCGAGACAGTGGGCCCTCCAAGGCCAGCTGGTCACTGGGGTGCAGTGTGCACCTTGAGAGAGGAAGAAGGTCATGTCAGGCCATCAACACTACAGGGCCCCAAGGTCTTCACAAGGTCCCAGCCCCGATCTCCAGCACCAAATGCCCTGCTCACTTGACAAAGACCTGCCGCCGTTGCTGGTGATCAAAGAGGCCGAAGCCATGACTCGTGCCAAAGGCTACAAGCCGCCACTCAGAGTGCAGAGCCAAAGAAGTGACCACAGCTGGGGGCTGGCACTGTACCAATACAAAGGGCTGAAAGCCTGGATCAAAGCACACGGGCCCTGGGCGGGCAGCAAGGCGTTCATGCCCCTTCCAACGGTAGCCATCCTGGTCCTGAAGCAGGTCAGCCTCCACGTACTCCACGGCATGCTCTGCTGCCTCATCATTCAGCTCAAGCACCAGCACCTGTGGTGGGGTGGCAATGTTCAGCAGACCCAGGTATCACAACACAGCAAAGGACTTAGGAACCAAGCCAAAGTCCTCTGCCGGACTTCTGCCCAATTTCTCATTTCTGGAGGCGGAGCATAAATCCACTGTGGGGACCAATCATTATCAAGCATCCTGCTTCTGCTGAGAAAAGCTGCAGGTGTGCTTCTGATGCTGCTGCCCATAGGGGTTCCTGTTCCTGACTTGCAAGATCACCCAACCACTGTGCCCTCAACCCCCACCCTGCCCAGCCTGCTACCTGCCCTGCCGTGCCTGCCACAGCCAGGTAGCCACTGTATTTACAGAGGAAAATCTTCTGGATGCCGAGCCGAGGGTCATCACTGTAGGGATCAAATGAGCCCACCTGCCAAAGCAGGGAGAGTCTGTGAGTGGCCATGGGCAGATCTAGCCTGGTTCCCCAGCACCTCTGATCCCAGGCTCCTGGCCTCACCTTGCGGAGTGGGGGCCATTCATCCTCACCCTGGGTACTGAGGTTCTCATTGAGGTCTGTGTCTGTGAGAAACACTCTCACTGTGCTGAGTTTGTAGAGCAGCCGTAAGCAGACACCTGAGGCATCCCAGAACCGCACTGTGCCATCTTCATGCCTATGGGCAGAGCCTGGTGAGGGCCACGTCAGCCAGGGGGCCTGGGGTCTGGAATGCACAACTCAGGGCTCTCTTCCTACCCACTATGTCCTCCTCGGAAAAGTGGCCATTCAGGTCACCTACCCTGTGAGCAGCAGGTCCCTCTGGGGTGGAGGTGGGGCCAGGTTGGTGCCACCATCTATGGGCCACTCCTAGAAGAGATCAGGAAGTCCAAGAGAACCTGGACCCAAGTCGAGAGTGGGCTTGGGGCTAGGACTGGACCTACCATAGTGGAGAAATGTAAGTTCTGGCGGCTGCCCGAGGCAATGATGCGCTCCCATAGCTTCAGGGGGATGTTGGAGACGTGGTGAGAGCAGGTAATAGCAGAACAGTGCAGGGAGGCCAGGTAGGGCAGCTGGACTGGTGGCCAGCCTGGTGTCTGCAGGTCAATCACCACCAATTCCTCCTCTGCTAGCACCACCAGAGCATAGGGGTCATCAAAAGCTGGAATACAGACAAACAGTCGGGGTTAGAAAAGGCAGCCAGCCCCATCTGGCCTGCAGAAAAAGCTCCATCGGAGAGCTGAATCCATCAATCTATGTTGCTTGTCTTGAGCAAAATGAGAACTGCAAGCAGGCCGGGCAGTGGTGGAGCACACCTTTAATCCAGCACTCAGGAGGCAGAGGCAGGCTATCTCTGTGAGTTCCAGGACAGCCAGGGCTACACAGTGAAAAAGGAGCCACAAGCAGAAGCACCGCAATCAAGGCCCCTCCATGCCTGCCCCGGGGACCAGAATCCTTGAGAACCAGATATGAACTCAGGCATGGGAGCAGCCATGTGCTGGCTTGGGAAACCTAATGTTTTGCCTTGACTGATGACCTGATCTGTCAAGGGAGGGATGGTAAGTGTTTTCTCTGCCTCAGCACCTCAGTTTGTCCTGTAGGCCCAAAGCAGGAACAGGAAGCAAGTCATCAAATGTGTCTGTGTCCCCATAGAGGGTGGCCCTTAGGATTCCGCCTTAGACTGTCTGTCAAGGTAGATGTGAGAAGAGGGGACAGTTCCAAGTAACAGAGCAGAGAAGGAGGAGACCAGACGACCCAAAGCCAGGAGTGACTGGAGCAACCCTGACTTCGAGCCCTGAGGACCTTGGCTGGGTAAGTCATGGTCACTGGCACAGGAGGCCTGCTCTCCTCTCCTGGACAGTTCCCAGGCCTCCTCCCCGTTTCTACACCAGCCCTTGCTGATTTAGTCCAGTTTCCCCACACAGCCATCAGCTCCTCCACCCAGACTTTACCACGTCTCTTGCCAAGTTGGATGGGTATAAATCCAGCAACACAGATGTGCCTGAGTTGGGGCAAATCCCTTAAAGAGAGCTTAGGACAGGTAAGAGGTGTGGCCTGGAAAGGTGACATTCCAGACTGGGTCTCCTCCTGGCAGGCAGGGACAAAGCAGGATTCACAAGTGTCACTGGCCTTGGTGACACTCAGAAGGGGTAGTAAGGACAAGAGATCCAGAAGAGTGGAGGGTTTGGGGACATCTACCCAGCACTCTTCTTCATTTTTTTCAAATGCCCAGAAGCCCAGCTCCTAAGGTCGCCTACCCGAGGTAGGGTCGGCCTCTGTGAGGACAGTGAAGTCAATGATGCGGGAGGTGAAGTCGAAGGCTGTCTGCTGGCCATTGTGGACCACAGAGATGCAGTGGCGGTCTCCATAACTGGCACGTGGCATACCACCCTGGAAGATGGTGAAGGGCAACCTATAGGCACAGGAGAAAGATTGGCTAAGGCTCCATTCAACTCCCAACGGCCATAAGCTGGGTTGGCAGTTGGGACCTGATGGAGCATGTGGGGCAATGGTCAGCCTTTGTGATGGGGACTGGAGACTGGGGGACCCTAGAACCTGAAGGGATGCTAGTCTCCAGGATGGCTGGAGAGAGCATAATAGATTCCCATCTCTCCCCAGCTGTAACAGCCTAGGAGGATGTAGGGGTGAGGTGGGACACCTGGGCTAGGAGTCACCCCTACTCTTCTACAGTTCCTCCTACCCCGCTCCCACATCAGGTCTCACTATATACAATTCCTTCTGAAGAAACAAGGCTGTGGCTACAGGAGTACAGAATTCTGGCTAACAGCATCTCCCTGGGAAGGCTGAAGGAAGGGATGGGAATGGATTTTGCAACAACGATCCACTGAGAGACTAACAAATCCAAAGCTGAAGGCGTAGTTCCAGCCCAACACATTTAGCTAGAGACTAACAAATCCAACACCCTACCCCTGTTTCCCTGGGACCAACACCCCAGCAGTCCTCACTAGGCACTGATGCCCTAGGAGGAGCCCGGGGGTCTTTCCAAGGGAAGCTGTACTAAGTGGAAAGGTCAAGGCATGAGTACTCACCCTTGCCTGGTGGTAAGCCAGAAGATTTTGGTTATAGCCTTGCAAGGAAAGGGACCTAAAAGAAAAGGTGTTATCTTGAGTGGGTCTCCAACAAGGTCTAGACTCCTTACTCTAACCAGAGTGAACCTGTAATGAGGGGGCTTTCTCTGTGGACTTCTCTGAGGCAGCCATGGCAGGAGAAAACCAGCTGTGTGGCTTTGGACCAAGCCCCGAACCTCTCTGGGCCCAGATTCTGCTTCTATGAGCTAGTCAGCCTACACCTGAGCCCAAGAAAGACCGAAGGTGCTTCTCAGGCAGAAGACAGGGTTAGCTCCTCCAGGAAGATGCACTGACCGTAAGGCATGGAGCTGTGTAGGGGATCCGGGTTCTGGGTGTCACTGGACACGGGCCACTGGCAGTGGCTGCCGTCAGAGTGGCAGGTGACAATCAGGTAGCCATCTCGCTGCCAGCTGACATTCTCCAGTTGCTTTGGAGGAGGAGAGGAAGAGATTAGACAGGATCAGGACAGCAGTCTACACATGGGTCCGGGAGAGTCACTCTCCCAAACACCACCTACCTGGCTGCTGAGGAAATGGTAAAGCACACGATTGCCTTGAAGGTCCCAGATGACAACAAGGCCTCGGCTGTAGCCAATGAGGATTTGGTTGGGGTCCCGAGGGTGCTCCTGCAGAGCTTCAACCATCTCGAACACTCGACGGTGGCGGGCCTCCTCTGGCAGCCTAGGCAAGGGAGTGTCATGAGCCCATGCAACAGGGGGTAACAGGTCCTGGATAGTTAAGGCTGCATAGAGAAACCCTGTCTCAACCCACCCAACTAAAAAGATGATTTTTATTGTTTTTAATCATGTATATATGTGTGTGCATGTGCACATGAGTGCTGGTACCAGTGGAGGCTGGAGCAGAAGATCCCTTGGAAGCTGGAGTCCAGGAGGATGTAAGCCGCCCAATTTCGTGCTGAGAATGAAGTCTGGTCCCTCTGCAACTGCTCAGCCATCAAGCCAGGTATCTCTCTGGCCTCACACACATTTTTAATGAATGCAAGTAACATTTACAGGAATTTAAGTTATGGAACAATTAAATGTGCTTATTTTAAATATTTTTTTGAGGGGCTGGAGAAATGGCTCAGCAGTTAAGAGCACTGACCATTCTTCCAGAGGACCTGAGTTCAATTCCCAGTGGCCACATGGCAGCTAACAACTGTTTGTAACTCCAAAGTCTGTAACCCTCACACAGACATACATGCAGGCAAAACATCAATGCAAATAAAAATAAATATTTTTTTAAAAATATCTTTTTGAAAGTTTATATTATTAAATGTATTTATTTTTAAAATAATTTATTTTTATGTGGATTGGTGTTTTGCTTACACATATGTCTATGAGGATGTCAGGTACCCTACAACTCGAGTTACAGACAGTTGTGAGCTGCCATGTGGGTGCTGGGAATTGAACCAGGTCCTCTGGAAGAACAGTCAGTGCTCTTAACTTCTGAGCCATCTCTCCAGCCCCCTTGTTTATTTTTTATTTTATTTATAATGGGTGTGTGGTTGGTGTATATTTGTGAATATAGGTACTCACAAACCATAACATGTGGTCAGAAGACAATCTTTTTAAATATAATTTATTTGTATTTTATATACACTGGTGGTTTTGCCTTCATGTAGCCTGTGTGAGGGTATTAGATCCCCTGGAACTGGAACTACAGACAGTTGTTAGCTGCCATGTAGGTGATGGGAATTGAACCCGGGTCCTCTAGAAAAGCAGTCAGTACTCTGAACTGCTGAACCACCTCTCTAGCCCTGATAATCTTTTGAAATCAGTTCTCACCTACTTTTACCTGGATCCCAGGATCAAATACAGGTTGTCAGGTTCGAGTGGCCAGTGCTATCTTGATGGCACTTTTTGGCTGCTGTTGTATGTATGGTGCTTGTGTGCATATATGGTCATGTATGTATGATGGGGATGCGTGCCCATGTGACACTGTGTGCCCAACTCAATCATTCTCTGCCTTTGTTTTTGAGACAAGATCTCTTATTGAAGCTGGAACTTACTGGCTCAGTGAGGGCTTGAGGCCCTCTGGTCCCTACACCCCCAGCTCTGTGATTACAGACTCACTACACCAGGTTTTTTGTTTGTTTGTTTTTGTGTGTGTGTGTAAGACAGAGTTTCTCTATGTAGCCCTGGCTGTCCTGGAACTCATGCTGTAGGCCAAGTTGGCTTCGAACTCAGAGATCTGCCTGCCTCTGCTTCTGCAGTGCTGGGATTAGCCAGTTTAACCACTGCCAGGCTGGCTAAGATCTTCCTAGTGAACAATATCATCACAGAAATGAAAACTGTTGGGCAATAACATGGTTTCCAATCTTCTGCCATTAAAAATGGCACTATGGGGTGTGTCTCGGCAGTAGAAAACTTTCTCAGCATGCCCGAGGCCTTGGACTTGATCTATAGCACATACCAACACAACAACAACACACACAGAGAACACACTCTATAATGATAATAAAGAGCCTGTCTTTTGTAGTATTTACCTCTTTGGATGGAGACCTTGTTAAATGTGATGTCAAAAGACTTTAAAGGTGGGTAACTGAAGAATCTAGGCATTATCACAGACACCTGCAACCCTAGCATTTAGAAAGATAGAAAGATCTAGACACTATCCTTAGATAGCATGTGGCCTGTGAGACCCTGTCTCAAAATCCCCCAAACAAAATCAAAATCTATGTAAGTGTCAGTAAAAGGTAAACAAGGACCACAGGAGTGTCTCAGGCACTCCAGCCCGTCCCTGATAACCTCAGCCTGCTCACCATGGGCCCTGACATGTCCACCTGCACAGGAGTTGCCCCTCATGTCCGGCCCATAGACTTTGCCCAGGCTAGACACCAGGCATCTCGTCTGTCACCTCACTAACTGCTTTGCTCTGACCTCAGGCATGCTGCCCTAGCCCAGCCCTGCCCTGCCCTGCCTCATCAAGCGGGAAAGGGCAGGGATTGGAGTCAGAAGAACCTCACCCCACAAGGGAATCCTCCCTAGCCAGCAGTGCCACAGCTGGAAAGATGGGTCCTGCTTCATCCCAATGTGAAAGAAAACTAGGAGAGGCTGGATTGCCAGCTGTCTGCATCCTGAGCCTGGTCCAGGCCTCCAGGGCTGAGTCCTAGCACAAATCTCTGATGTCAGCAGGAGCTCCCTTACCATACACAGTTCTCAGAACTTTGAGATTGGTGGTCCCATGTGCAAAGACACTGGACTGAGGAGTTGCTGACACACCATTATTTTGGGCCTTACTACCCTTTTTATTATTATTATTATTATTATTATTATTATTATTATTTATGTGTGGATAGTGGATATTTTACCTTCATGTACGTATACAGTGCCCTTGGAGGCCAGAAGAGGGTATGAGATCCCCCAGGACTGGAGTTACAGACAAGGTTGTGAGTCACCATGTGGGTACTGAAAATGGAACCTGGGTCCTCTGGAAGAACATTCAATGCCCTTAACTCCTGAGCCATTGCCTCAGTCCATTTTTAAATTTTGGTTTGAGACAGGGTTTCTCTGTGTCCCTGACTGGCCTGGAGCTTGCTATGTAGACCAGGCTGGCCTTAAACTCAGAGATCTGACAACCTCTGTCTCCTGAGTGCTGGGATCAAAGGCATACACCACCACACCCTGCCATGTCTCTCACCTTTAAATGAGGTGACAGAATTACTTCTAAGACTACTCCTTTTACTGCAATGCTGCTAACAGACAGGTTGTTTGTTGATAATCTGATGATAATCTGTGGCGGTGGGTGCAAAACTGAGGGTTTTTTTGTTTTGCTCTGTTTTTATACTCTGGCCCCTTAGACTTCCTGGGATAGAAATGACCATCTGAGCCCTTAATGAGGACCAACTGGAGAAGGCTAGGGCCCACTTGAGCACTGAGCAGCTCACCATTGTAGCACCGCCTCTGAGCTGATGGTCCTGTCGTCCAGTGTCTGGAAGCCTGGTAGCTGTACCACAAACACGCTGCCACTCTCGGTGCCCAGATAGAGCAGTTCTCCGGAGGAGTGAGGTAGAATCTCAGTGATCTGTGTGGCGCTGGGGGCAGCCCTGCAAACAGCAACAGCTGGCGATGAGCTCTCTAAGGTCTAGGCAGGTAGGACCCTGGAGCTTCCTGAAATCTCTACCAAACCCCAGGGAAGGCCTTGTCTAGGAAGAGAAGGCCCCTGAGGGCCTTGACTGACTTCAGGGGCATTCCAGGCTGTGACAAATGATCTGTTTGCATTCTGCCAAGGTGGGAGACAGGTGGCAGGGTGCAAGAGCTGTGAGGTTAAAAAAAAAAAAAAAAAAAAAGAAAGAGAGAGAGAGACTTGGCGCTCTTGTGCACAAGAAGGTATGGGTATGGGAAGGGCACTGAGCATGAGATGCAGCCAGGACACAAGTTAGGCACTGCCAATCACTCAACAGGACTCTCAAGAGATGAGCCCACCCTCGAACTGGGGGAGAATAAGGTAAGGAGGGGCCAGGGAAGAAAGGGGACCGCCCGCCATGCCCTTACCCTGGGGCCCCACGCAGTGTGAAGCTCCCTTCTTCAAGCAGCTCTGACACTCCACCCTTGACCTTCAGGCTCCACAGGTGCAGACTGTTGTCATCCAGCAGAGTGACCAGCTGGCACTAAGGAGACAATGGGGACAGAAGCTGAACAGGGCCAGCATTCATCAAGGCCCTTACTTCCTGGGCAGCACAGCCTGGGTTGAATTTTTCAAGGAGCCCCAGGACAAAAACCCCTCTGTGGGTCTCAGGGTGGCCTTCAGCCTCCAGGTGGACAAAGGGAGGGGCCCCAGGTGTTCCATGGACACCCAACCCAGGGCCAACCCCAACCCCACCTGGCCATACTACCCCTTCCTTCCAGAAGATATGAGAATTAAAAAGGCATCAAGGAAGCCCCTCCCCCCACGGCCCCTCCCAGGGGCTCACCTGGCCAGGAAGGAAATGAATCTGCATCACAGCGTTGTTCTCCCGGTGAAGTCCCATGAACTCCACCCCAGGGGCACCATATCTAGAAGGCTCAGGAAAACCTCAGAGAGCTGGACACCAGCCCCCCTCCCAACCCTAGTGGTCGGTAGCCTGGGTGTACCTAGGCAAGCGCCTGTGTGGCCATGTCCAGAGCATGGGATGGGGGGAGACAGCAGTAGCCCTGCCCCAGGTGCACTCAGTGATCTGACCGTGATGACGGTTCCCCCAGCAGGACAGGTCGGGGGGGCAATTCCCCAGAAAGGTGAAGCCCTGTCCTGGCAACAGTTAGCCTGCCACCCCTCCCCCACACCACCCTGCACCTTGAGCTGTAACCACAGACCTATCATCACCTGTCACCTGGCGGCACCAGCAGGAACACAGGGCACGGTGGGGGAGGGGGCACCCCCAGCAGCCTTGTCCCAAGTCTTGGCACCAGTGACTCACAACCAGGATGTGACCCTGGCTGGTAATGATTAACCAGCCGGAGGAAAGTTGGATTAGAGCAGGGCTTGGGGCCCCTGGCCTCCTGTGTACACTAACTCAGCCCACTTGGCACCCATGCTCTCACGCATGCTGGTCCAGGGGACTTGGGGAGGACTTTGTGGGAGGAGGTGCCAGTGCAGCTACCCAAGATGGGCCCCTGTCCCAACTCTCCTAGGACTCAGCTCATCCCAGGCTAGCTGAAAGAGTTGTCCCAGGGTGGAGTCACTTGTCACTGTGTGGACAAAATCTGTACAAGTAGGTGAGGTCTAGGGACGGCCTATCTTGGTCAGGCAATGTCCATTCCCCTTTCAGGGGTGTGCGAACCCCATCGCCCGCCTAAGGCCATTCCACCTTCACCTGTGGACACAGAGCCTAGGGCCAGTCTGCTCCACCCTTTTATGGAGAAAGATAAATAATTAAAAATGTATTCCACTCACTACCCTCAGAGCAGACTCCTGAGCTGGATGGACCATTCCTAGGGACAAGATGGGTCATGTGAGCTTGTTTTTGGCAGGGGCGATAGAGCCCAGGCTTCCCCAGAGGAGATGTGCCCACCTGTCTTTGAGATACCCTCCCATGAGTTCTGTTGCCACCACAGCCTGATTGGCATATTGGAAAGGTACCCTCCATGACGTACTGGTCATCTACTTACACAGTGATAGGGCACAGATTTCTTTGGGACCTCCTGCCTTTAGCCTAGGCCCCTAAACCAGGCTTCTGGGCCCATCCCCCGGCAAGGCAGAAGGAAAAGATGCTGAGGCCAAGCCTGATTCCTCTGGGGAGGGTGCTAGCCACACAGGGCCCCACACTCAGGTATAGCTCAAATCCTGAAACCTCCAGCTATGAGGGGAACCTGAGAAGTCCGTACAGAAAATAAACCCACACCCTTTCTCTAAAAGGACACAGAGATGCCATGCTAGGCTTCGCCCTGACATTGGACCAACTGCCCAAGATCAAAACAGGGAAAGACAGACCATCTCCAGACCTCACCTACCCCATGCTCCAGACCCCATCCTGGCCTTTCCCCATGGCAGCAGGTACTGGAAAGGATACAATTTGATGGCTCCAGAGCGGGTGCCAATGGCCAGGATGTGTAGCGAAGGGCTATATCCGAGGGCGCTGGGCTGGTGTGGGAAGCCATGCTCCACTGTCTGCAATGAGAGCCATGTGGGTTGAGCCTGTGGACACATCCTCCAAATTCCCGTGTCCCATTAGGGTTGGGGCTGCAGAGCCACAGCTGAATCAGAACAGTAGGCAAAGGGGCCTGAGCGCTACACCTTCTCAGCTCTTCCCAGACACAGAGTATTGGAGCTAAACCTGGGCTCACTTATTTCTAGTCCATATCCCTATCCACATGGTCACTCCTGTGAGTCCACTGTGATGACACCCAGGCCACCTGACACTGTCCAGGAACTCGTGCCTCTACCAAGAGCACTCAGGGTCACACTCCAGCCTTCCAGAGCATTCGAGAGGTGCAGGAAGCTAGAGGGATGAACTAACGTAGACAATATTACCTTAGTAAAGTGGCCTGGAGATGTCGGCTCCAGGCCCATCCAGTGGCCTGAGGGCACCCCAGCATCCCTGCCTGGCTCTGTGCTCCCCAAGATTACATTTTCCTCAATCATCTTCCTAGACAGGAAACTTCTGCAGTACTGTTGCAAGCTGCATGCTTTTGTTCGTTCCCTTTCCATTAATTTTTTTAACGCTTATCTATCTATCTATTTATCTATCTACCTATCTATTTATTTATTTTGTGTGTCTATGTGGGCAGCTGGGTAAGTATCCAAGGAATACACACACACACACAAAGGGTTGTTCTCTGATCTCCACACATGAACCCACATGTGAGCACACACACACCATATAACTATATATGTGTATATACACACACATACTCACACATAAATTTACACATTACATATGTATGCAATTTTATAAACATTCATACATACATATATAGATATAATTTTTTTGTGGGGAGAGACAGAGACTTTCTTTTTTATGTAGCTCTGGATGCCTGGAACTCACTATGTAGACCAGGCTGGCCAGAAATCCATCTGCCTCTGCCTCTCTAATGCTGGGATTAAAGTGGTGTGCCACTACACCTGGTTATATACAATTTTTGAAAAAACATAGAAATGTGACTGGATCACATTGTACCAACACTCCCACACGTTTATGCACAGGTATAGCATGAAATCTCCCAGTGGATAAAAGCTTTAAAATGAACAGAAAAGAGCTGGAGATTACTCCTGAGGGGTCACTGTCTCACTCCAGGGTTTCCAAAATGCCAACCACACTAGTGATCACATCCTTGCCTGAAGCTGTGTGTGTGTGTGTGTGTGTGTGTGTGTGTGTGTGTGTGTGTGTGTGAAGGCCAAAGCATCCCTTGCGGGACTTGGGGCTCTACTTTTCAACTACCTACCCCAAGGGGCACAGATTCTGGTGAACTGAGTTAGAGCAGAACACAGTATGACAAACAGCGGTCTAAGCTTTTTAGCTAAATCAGTGTGGAGAAGATTGAGGAGGCGGCTTCCTCAGCTCTCTGGTCTCCTGAACAGCTTTATCAGACCTCCAAGCAGGACAAAGAGATAAGCTCTGGTGACAGCAGGCACCAGAGTGGAGCAAACTCAAGGCCTGTACCTCTCTCTCCACAGTCCAGCCCAGTGGCTCAGGGAAGGCGGCTTTAACAACTGCCTCCTTGGGGGATCCCTGGGGCTGAATGGATGGGTGGATGGGGCTGGAACATAGTCTGCCTTGTAAAGGGCCATACCTGGATGGTCAGCCAGGAATGCAGAAACCCAGAGGGGACCCAGTCAGAGGCCCCCAGCCAGCCCCAGTCCGGGTTCAGTTATGTGAAA
Organism: Sigmodon hispidus; assembly: GCA_004025045.1. Classification (NCBI taxonomy): domain Eukaryota; kingdom Metazoa; phylum Chordata; class Mammalia; order Rodentia; family Cricetidae; genus Sigmodon; species Sigmodon hispidus. The sequence continues at coordinate 112,170 of PVIH01002524.1, forward strand.
AATGCAGAGCCTGGAAAAGCTTTGAGTAGATAGCTGAGTGTCTGGAATGCAAACATTTCCCATTAAAAGGAGAGCAAAGAACGCATGCATACAGGCTTGGGCCGGGCCTTGGCTGATCTCAGGTTGCTGAAGCCTGGAGGAGTCAAAGGCTGGGAGAAGGTTCCTGAAACTAGCATTTCCCCCATTACCACCAGCAGTGGCAGCTTAGACCAAAGCCTTAGGAATGTGGAATTTGGAGGGCTGTGGGGGCAGGGAATGCCCTCAGGAGCTTGCGGCCCAGTAAGCGGGGCCCCACACCTTGAGCTGACTGATAGCTATGAACCAAAAATGCCCCTCGCTGCTTTAGGAGATGATTTCTAAAGCTTCCTCTGTTTCAATCAATTGAAACATATAGATGGGCATTTGAACTGTGCAATCCCAGCAATCCCAGCGAAGGCAGGAGAGTTAGGGTCCAAGGGCAGCCTCTGAGACAGTAAATTCCAGGCCAGCCTGGGCTAAACAGGAGAAAAATTCCATTCAGTCCAATCGTAAGAGCTTCAGGTGTCTTCCCTGAATCAATTCCAAAAAGCCAGGGCTCTGTGGGCCAATCTCAGACCTTGCGTTCCAGCTGGAAGTCTCAAACCCCTCAAGCAGAGCCAGATAGTTTCTTCTTTTCTGTGTAGCCCAGGCTAGCCTTGAACTCATAGAGATCCACCTGCATGCTGGGATTAAAGGTGTGCACCACCAATACTAGATGAAAATACTGTCAAGGAGTTTATTTTACAACTGAGACATGCTCTGAAGTGCAAAATACACCAGAATTTACAGACTTAGTATCAAACAAAATAGGGGTTGGAGAAAGCCATAGGTATGCTAGAATACCTAGGTTTGATTTCCAGAACCCACGGGGTGGCCCACAACTGCCTTTGACAGGGGCAGCGTATGCACAGGGTACACAGAGATGCTTGTGTGAGTGTACACACACCCCAGCCAGATGGTAGTGGCACACATCTTTAATTCCAGCACTCAGGAGGTAGAGGCAGGACGATCTTTGTACATTTTTGAGGCCAACTTGGTCCAAGAGCAAGTTACAGGCCAGCCAGGACTGTTACACAGAGAAAACCTGTCTTAAAAAACAAACAATTAAACCTTCCTCAAAGACACACACAAAGAAGTCAAAATATCTTATTAGTAATTCTACTGCAAAAATAATATTTGGGGCATATTAAATAGAATTATTGTTCAAATTAATTTTATTATTTAATGGCAGAAATTTTAAATTATATTCTTTTTTTTTTTTTAAAAAAAAACTTTATTTATTTATTTATTTGCCTTGGTGTTTGCCTGGAACTGGAACTACAGACAGCTGTTAGCTGCCATGTGGGTGCTGGGAATCGAACCCGGGTCCTCTGGAAGAGCAGACGGTGCTCCCAACCACTGAGCCATCTCTCCAGCCCCAAATTATATTCTTTTTAAAAAAATTATTTACTTTTATTTCATGTGCATTTGTGTTTTTGCCTGCATGTCTCTGTGATGATGTCAGGTCCCCTGAAACTGGAGTTACAGCCAGCTATGAGCTGCCATTTGGGCGTTAAGAACTGAACCTGGGTCCTCTAGAAGAACAACTAGTGCTCTTAACCACTGAGCCATCTCTCCAGAACAAAAGAGGGTTTTTGTTTTTGTTTTTTTTGACGGGGGGGGGGGGGGGGGGGGGGGGGGGGGAGGGGGGGGGGATTTTCTGTGTAACAGCTCTGGCTGGTCTGAAACTCACAGAGACCAACCTTCCTCCGCCTCTCAACGCTGGGATTAAAGCCGTGCACTACCACAGTTCAGATGTTCCTATTATATTCTTACTGGACCGACACACCATCCTAGGTTATTTTGTGTTCTCACCAGCAGGAAAATAAAGGAAAACAGATCTGCAGCTTTGGGTTGGATTCTGAGGCTATCTCATCAACTCTTAAGGCTCTCCCACCGTCTTGCTAGAATCCTTCCTGCTGCAAGGGTTGGGCACCATCCTCCATCACTTACATTCTCACTTCCTGTGGAGCCTGGTGAACTCGTGCCCTCTCCCTGTTCTTCCAAAGGTCAGCTTAGAACACGCACCCAGTCAGGCACACTAAGCCTCATTGGGATGATACCCATGATGCCCTGAGCAGGAGTCCTCCGACTAGACATGAGGCACTGTGGGAATACAGTGAGCGTGTGAGGATTGCTAACCCAGTGTGAGAGCATCTGTCCCCAGCAAGCTGGCTGCTAGGTTCCTCATTTTTCTGCAGTATTCCGCAAGGCATCTTGTCCAACTAACAACAATGAGGAACCAAGGCTCCCTCAAAGGCAGAATACGGAGCCGAAACTCCACAGGACTTTCCCTGAACAGGGCCCATGTGAGCGGCAACTCCCCAGGTCAATGCTTCTGTGAAGAGGCAAAGCCAGGCCTGAGCGCAGGGAATTATGGGGAGGGGTGTGTGGAGGGCTCAATGGCCCCAGCTGGGACAGGGAGGAAGGATGTGGTTTGCCAGGAAGGCTGACTGAGAAAAGAGAGAAAGGGGGAGGGGCCAGAAAGCCAGGGCATGTCCTAGGGAAACCAGGTAAGGGAAGGAACCCACCCTGTCCCAGACATCCTGCACCCACCTCAGTGTCTCACCACACCCTGGCTGTCCCTTCCCCAGCATCTAGCACTCTTTTTAACCTTTCAAGCTTTGGGTTCCCCTGAGTAAGCTCTATGTGGATGGTTAGTCCATGTTTAGGCCCCTGGAAGGGTGAGTGTAGACGGCCTTTCTGAAAGGACATACCACAGGGTACCAGCAACCGAGTCCCCTCCCCAGAGCATATGGGATTCCAAGACCCCAGAGAACTCCAGCTCAGGATCAAACCAGGCGGTGGACCACAGCTTGGCAGCTCCTCCCTCATCTTCCCAGCCCCTGTCCTGCCCTGTTTTGTGGGCTCAGGTGACCTCTGCCAAGGGAGAGCAGAACAAAGGGCCTTTTGACCAAGCGCAGGGAAAGCAGAGCAAAGATGAACAGTCAGTCGCCGCCAGATTGTAATATTAGTCCACGTCCCTGTCAGACTGTGAGAGGCTGGAGGCCTTCACTCTTCACTCAGCTAGGGAGGACTCTCCTCTAACACAAGGTCTTGGGGAGCCTGTAGTGTCTGTCAGGGGCTGAGTGCTCAGAGCCCTAGGAGAAGGAGCACATCCTCCTGGCTGGCTGGGTGGCTCTGCCAGATACTGGGTGTGGTAAGCTCAGATTCCTGGCTCAAGCAGCATGGTCCTCTCTGTGTGGCTGTCACCTGACACTGGGGCCCAAGTTGGCAAAAGCCACAACAAAACGACCTGGCACTGGGCTGGCAACTGGTTAGGAACAGACTGTTTATTCACGGGGCTGGAGGTGGGGTAGCAGGGAGGGTCTGGGCGGAGCCTCTGCTGCAGCCCCAGGGCGGGCACCTAGGCCCAGTCTGCTCACACCTGGTGTGGCTATTCTGTCCTTCTGGCCTGTCCCCAAGCAATGCGAAGGAGCGGAGTTTCACTTTGACTAGAAAGTTCAAGCCCTGCAGTCCCCTTAGCTGGTCTTCAGATGCCTTCTTTATACAGCACCTCCGCTGTCTTACAGGGGTTGAGGACCCACAAGCGCTAAATGGTAGGTAAAGAAACTGAGGTTCCAAGAGGTGAAGTCACTGCTACATCAAGCCACCAGCCAGTTGCAGACCTTGATCATACCAGGAAGATGCCCTCAGGGATATGCCAGGGCTGGCAATCCCTGGAGACCTCAATTTCCTCACCTGTGGAGTGGGGACAACACCTATCTGTGAGTCCTTGTGAGAATGAGGTCATGACAAAGCAAAGCCTGGTACATGACGCTGCCCATAAGAAGCAATTAAACCTGGAGCTGGAGAGATGGCTCAGCACCCAGATGGGATACAACCATCCTTCACTCCAGTACCAGGGGATCTGATGGCCTCCTCTCATTTCTGGAGGTACCAGGTACATGTGTGGTGCCCATACATACACATAGGCAAAACACACTCACACACACACACACACACACACACACACACACACAAAATCTAAATCAGTAGATAAAAACAAAACAATTAAACTTACTCAGTAACCAGCCTCCAAGAGGGAGCTGTAAACAATGTCCAGTAGTAATGCCCACTTCACGGAAGAGGAAACCCAGGAACACATAGGCTAAGCAATATCTCCATAGTCATACAGTGAGAGCTGAACCAGAACCAAGGCCCAGACTGTTTGGCTCCAAACCCCTGCCCCAACCACTTTAATACCCAGCCCTGATGCCTGGCGCCAATCTCTTGAACTAGACTGGGTACCCTGGCAGCCAGCCCCAGAAGTCACAACTCCTGCCCAAGTACAGGGAACCCTTGTGGCCCTAAGGCAACGTCCCTGCTTCCTGTGAGGCATCTTACTGTGTGAAGGAGTTGGGCTGGAAGAGGCTGCAGGGAAAGGCCCAGAACTGGCTTAGAAGCTGATATCTATAAGCTGTTGGAGAGTTAGCTCGAGAAGGTTCCACAACACAGTGCTTATGGCCTGACCTTCAGGATGGAGCTCTCAGAAGCGGTAACCACAGATCCTGGGTAGGAGCAGACCCTAACCTACATGGAAGAATTCCTGTGTCTAGTCTTCATAAGCAGCCAACATGTCACTTAAGGACCAGCTTGGTACAACAGTCTGGTGGACTTCCCACACCTGAGAACCCCCAGGATTCTCAAATTCAGCTGTAGGACATCAACACCTGTAGATCCAGGCCACATAATTCTGAGGTCATTAGCCATGCACACATGTGTACAGGCCTTCAGAGGATGCAGGGTCTCTTTAGTTCTCTCCCAGCCTATGGGCTAGCTCCTAAAATCATATCCATTCTAGAGGTGTATTGTTTGCCATGGCCGCACAATGAATGGATGAGGCCAGTAGGTGCTGGAGTCTATAAAGACCATTGGACCAGATGCCTTTTCATGAAGAGAGGTCATTGCTTTCCTTTCTATCCTAATCAAAATGGTCAGAGTGACCAAGCATGGTGGAGTATACCTTGAGTCTTTAATCTCAGTATTTGGGAGGAAGAGGCAGGCAGATCTTTGAGTTCAAGGCCGCCCTGTCCTACATAATGAGAACTTGTCTAAAAACAAGTCCAGGTAGAACACTTCTTTAAAGAGACCCCTTACTGCTCCTAGCAGAGACCCCACAGTTCTTCCTTGTCTGCCTTTCCCCCATATCGCATCTCTCACCGGGTCTCAGAAACCAGGATCCCCTAAATGATTAACTTTCTACCCTAGCCATTCCCAACCAAGAGCAACTGTAGCCGTCAAGTGCCAACCGACAATGTCTGGAGACATTTGTATTGTCACATCTGGGCAGAGGCACGAGCCTGGCAGCTAATCGGAACCAAGGTACTGCTAATTGCGGTACAAACGACAGCCCCCTTAGCACATCTGGCCGCAGATGTCACCAGTGCGGAGGGTGAGAAACTGTGAGAAAGCCCGCTCAGGCCATCCTCTGAACTCAGGGAATGAGAAAGCAGAATTGTTTCTAAACTGTCAATGGGACACTCAACTACCTCGATCAGAGTCCAGCCAGGCTCCAAAAGTACAGCTCTCCTCTGGACCACAGGGATTGGCTGCTATGGTATGACTCTTCAGTCTCAAATCCTCCAGAATCTGACTTTACCCTAAGATCCTATCCTGCTAGCTCCACCATGCTCTCAGAACCTTGAGGTCTTGGTTTATCCAACTCTTCCCTCCTGTTTACCCCCCTCTTCCCCAGTCTGCAGGGCAAAGGCCTTACCTTCAAGTCTTACATTACAGGCCTTAACTACATACAAAAATAGGTTAGGGTTGAATAGTAGGAGGCTGAGGAGGAAAAAATTCTAGGCCACCCCTAAGCCCCATGAGGCCCAGGGTTAGATGAGCCGCATTATTTGGGGACCACCAGTGGGGTATACCAGAGGCAGGGGTAAGACTCCTTTACCTCAGCCCTACCCCAGCCTCACCCACAGTAGAGGAACTTGAGGCCTGGCTTTACCCTTTTGCTGAGCCAGTCTGACTGGTTTCTGCTGGAAGTGGCCACCGTTTCCAAGTTAGAGATGCTAGCATCACCAAGACATATGGGGGCCACTCGGGCCAGCTGGTAGATACCGACTAGTTCTAAGACTCACACTCAGCATCCAGGAGTGAGAGTGCAGCCCAGCACCTGCACCAGATGATGGTCTGTGGCTTAAAAGCCAGCCAGTGAAAGAAGCATTCACTAGGGAGGCCTGATTCTAGAGGCAGGCATCATGAAAACCTCCAAGGAGACATTTCCTATAAGACTAGAAAACAGTGGGTACCTGGACCCCTTCATACAACTTTCCCCACACAGATCTAGGAAGTATAAACCAACAAACAAGACACAGCAGCTAAGTTTCCTGGGCCACTGTGCTAACCACAAAGCTATCCTATCCCGGTGATGTCTGTATACAAGCCTATTGCATAGGTGATGGGCAGACATTCTCCCAGTTCATAAGTGGCAAAGGCTTCTTTCAACTTAGGTGAGTCAACTTCTATACTTTTCAAATGAACAAATAACACAACCCAGAAAGGAGAAGTTCTCATTTTCTTGTTCATTTCAGGGTGAAGGGATCCCAAACCAAAGCCCCCAACAACAAAAGGCATGTTTCCTGGCTGGAGGGACAGCTCAGTGGAGGGCTTGCTTACTATGAAGGTTTGGGCCCAATCCTCAGTAACATTAAAAAAAAAAAAAAAAAAAAAAAGCAAAATTACACCTATAGATGTGTCCTGGAGGTTCAGACCCCTAGGGGAGAGGATGGCTGACCTCAATCTACAATCTACTTAGGACCTAGATCAAAGCAGAGAGAGAAGGCTAATTACCCACAAGCAGCTCCAGATTGCTGGGTGGCAGGTGCTAATGAGCCTCGCCACAGTCTTCTTTATGGACTGGCCCAGGCCTTCAGAGGCCCAGCAGGGCTGGCCCTTCAGATGTCAACTCTGGCCCCTTCCCTTAGGTGCTGGTCCCCAGGCTGGGCAGATTGTGTCCAGTTTGCAGAGAAAACTTTTTCCTTTGGGATAGTATCAGTAGGAAGAAACCAGCAGGGTCCTCATCCCCAGGGGCCGGAGCATCATAAGAATGATAAACGCTTTCATCTTTTCTGTCCCTCAGCCTCCTGTGCAGCCCTGTGACCAGGCTGATGGTTTTACCCTCAGATAAGTAGAAAGACAGAGACCTGATGGAGTAACTTACAGTCATATAGCCAGGTAGAGACTGAAACAAAGAATCCCAAAGACTAGGCCAAATGTCATTCCCAGATAGTGTGGTGACACACACATTTTTGATCCCAGCACTCAGAAACAGAGGCAGAGGCAGGTGGATCTCTGAGAGTTTCCAGGCCAGCCAGAGCTCTGCAGTGAGACCCTGTCTCACAAACAAACGTATCTCTTCCTGGGAAAGCTGTCTAAGATCCCCATGGGGCCTTCCAGGCAGTGTCAGGCGTGGCCTTCATTACTTCCTAGCCCCGGCCCCTGGGGAGGAATGCAGAGCAGGGTCTCATGTGCTCTTCCTTACCCCTCCTTACCTTGTTAAACTGGAACAGATCCCGCTTTAGCCTTTCCCGGGCAGGGTCATGTCCGGTTCTCAGGAACCGCCTCATCTTGCTTAGTTTGCAGCCCCCACCAGAGACCTGTGGAGGACAAAGGTGCTCTTGAGCCCAGGCCCAGGATCACCCAGGATCACCCAAGCCCAGGATCACCCAGACCCGGACTCATCCCTGCTAGGAAGCCTCTAGCTGCTCTTCCCCAAATCCAGCTTCACCAGAGGTTTCCTATGCTCCCTCCACTGTATGGGCCCAGAACAGGAAGTCAGTGAGACTGTGGCTCTTGGAGGCCTGGGCCTGTTCCTCTCTGGCTGATGCTCTAATGCCACCAGGTACCATATGCGTGCAGGAGAAGCTGGGGGAGGAAGCCATTTAGCCCAGCTTTATAGGAACAAGGAGGGCCGGCCAGCCCTAAGGTTAATTAGCTTAATTGTTAACCTGTTTTCTGAAAAACCATAAAATTCCAGAAAGGGAAACTTCACAAGCTTCCCTCAGAGCAGTTGGTTGGTGGAAGCAAGGCTGTCCTGTGGAACTCCTGGAAGAAGCTAGGGAGGAGCCTGGGGCAGTTTCAACAGGACCACCCTGGCGGGGGGGTGGGGGTGGGGGGGGTGGGGTCAGCATCGCTGAGCCAGCCCTCCTGGGAGTCTACCAAAGGACTGTCACTTAGCTAGGGACCCGGGTCTGGCCCTGGTTAGAGAGCTTTGCCTCGATGCTGACTCCCAGGTCTGACTCTCTGAGCCACAACTGGGTACCTAGAACATTTCAGGTGTGCATGGGGGCACACACTTGTAACCTAGGCAACTGGGGAGACAGAGGACCAAAAGCTTAAGGCCATCCAGGTGGGGGGAAGACCCTATTTTCTGCTACCCCCTAAAGAGGCTCCCTTTCCCAGGGGCTGAGTGGAGTCCAAATCAAGAGAAGACACCTGTACCTAATAAAGAAACCAGATCAAGGCCCCCAAACCACCCACCTACCATAGGAAGTGCTCCAGGCCCTAGGGAAACTATTTTTGTCTCCTTGGGGGGAGGGGACTTGAGCGGCTGACTGTGACTTCCAGCTTCCAGTAGCTCAGCCTCCTGCTGACCAAAGAACACTAAGGCCTGTCCCTAGGAACCAGGGGCTCAGGCCCATTACAGAAGCCAGCTTCTTCCACTCTACTCTAGATGAATAAAGAAAACAAACAATCTGAACCTTTGAGCGAGGAGCTCACTGTGGCTAGGAACAGACGGACAGACAGACAGGCCAACAAAGTGTGCTAAGTGCTTGCACAGGGACAGAGTGGGCTACCCAGCCCCAACTGGGGGTGGGGCGCTTGCTATGTGAGTGGATGCTTGGAATGAGCTCAGGGGTGGCTATAGTTCAGTGGTACAGTACTTGTCTGGAGTACAAGGCCCTTGGTCCTGAGCTCTGTAATCAATCAGATGCCAGGATTTTCCTTATGAGAGAACCCTGTGGATTTAAGAGGGGGTCGGCAACTCCCCACTGCCTCCAGGGGACAAGATAGTGTATGTGGGTGGGTGGTGCCACACTCACAGGGGTCACATCACATTCAGGTTATGAAAGAAAGGCAGTAGCCATATCCCCTGCAAATGATCAACAGGGCAGGTCACTTCCAAACCAAATGCCAGAGACCAGTCCCCTGGGGAACTGTCACCCTCTAGGGACAACCAAAAGGCCATTATTTGCAGTGGAGGATGGGAGTGGAGATTAGAGATTCCACATTTTAGGGAAGCCAAGCCACAGTAGAGCCTCCCCTCTGGGGAGTAAGGGTAGCGGGAGGCTGGGAAAGTCTGGGTGTCCCCTTCATCTGAAGCCCCTCAAGTCAGAGAAGCACGGGGCAGTCAAGCACTGGGGTCTCCTGGGGCTGGAAGTGAAAACAGCCTCAGACTTCAGCCGCCCCTGCCTCTCAACAGACAGCTGAGCTGGCTGAACATTCCAGCCGTGGGGGAGGGCGGTGCAAACTCGTAAATCAGCAGCTAGGCTCCTGGGGTGCAGGCTCTCTCCTCCTCAGTCGGGGTCACTGGGTCAGAAGGCACAGGAAGCTGGGAGCGACTCCCTGGGAGAGGAAAGAGACCAACACACTCCAGGCAAGGGACAAGAGACAGGGGCCATCTGTGCTAAGGGCCCCCCACAGGAGCTCAACGGTGGACGGCTTCAGGAAAGAAAGGCGATGTCCCTCTTGGGCAGAGCACTCAGTGCTGGCCCCCAACCCAAGGGCCTCTGGGAGCACTTGCTATTTCCAGAATGTACCTGTTGATATGTTTTAAATATTTTGGTCACAGTTGTCTCTGCTCACTGTAGAAACATCAAGTCCCAGAGGGAGACTCCTCCAGAGAAGCTCAGTAACATGTGGGTGCAGGTCGGGACCACCTCTGTCCACTCTTGTTTGTGATCAAGGGGTAAACGCTCCCAATCAACTCAGGCAGAAGCTACCTGAGAGGAAGCCAGGCCACAGACTAAGCAACTCACCCAAGGTCACCACTGCATAGCAAGCGGCAGAACTCCGCTCTGACCCCAAGAGTGACTAACCCCAGACTCGAAGGGCTTATAAAGGAGTGGATGAGGGATGCCTAATTATATGCCTGCTGTTAAAAGGCAGGGGCACGCGTACATACTCCCACAGGCCGTGAGCTCAACGCTAACCCAGCAGTTTGGAACCGGATGCCTGGCCATTGCTTTCAGAGCTGCTAAGGACTGGACTGGCAAGATTCAGCAACCTTGCAGGGTGAACCTGCTGCTCATTCTCCAGGACCCCACTGGCCTGGGAGATGGAAGAGGGACCTAGGAGCTGAGACCAAGGTGGGGACAGAACAGGCATGGGAGGCAGTGTAACTAACTGCCCCAAGGCAAGGCATGAAAATATGCCACCCCTTCCTAGAGAAGGAAGACAGGTTTAGGCCTGGCTTGACTCAGTTCTGGAAGCCCCCACCCCCACCCACTTCTGGGCCACTTACCCCAGATAAGCAAGTTCTCTGGATAAACCTAGGAAGCCACACAGAGGCTGTGAAGGCTGATATGGGGACAGATCCTGCCTGCCTAGCCTACTCCTGGGAAATGAGGAGGAAAAAGGAAGAATTAGGGTGATACCCACAGCCCCGACCCTGGTGATTCCTAAGGCAGGCAAGCTGGGGAGGCGGGCGGTTCTGGAAGGAGAGAGTAGAGCCAGATGCTGAGTACTTGGTCCAGTGTGCTTGGTACCCAGCAAGCTCTGTGCTGGGAACAAGGATGCTACAGTGATGGCAGGATGGGGAGGGAGCTAGGGAGCAGGTGTTTCTTAAGAACACATTGGAGGGACTGGCCTCTACCGGGACACTGTCTTGGATGCCCCACACAGCCCTCACTGCTCAAATGCCCCCTTACCTCCTCAGTCTGAAACGATACACACCCTCCCTGTCGTTCCCTCGATTTTCTCCTCAAACTTCAGCCCTCTGAAGATACTGAAGCATTTACTGATTAATCCTGGGGAAGGCCCACCGGGGAAGCAGCATCCTTGCACTGACTCAGTATGGCCCCTCAACTGTTGAATCCTGCCTGCAGGTAGTGAACATTCATTACCTGCTGCCTGCCTGGCTGGTGGACGGGAAGACTGGAGGAGGTATACTCCTCCTGAGCAGGATCTCAGAGGCAGGAAGTATGGGCCACACGTAGTCTGGGGCAGGGCTAAGGGTCAGGCAGGTGGAAGAAGCATAGTGCCTCAGGCCAGGACAAGGAGCACATTCCAGGAGGCAGGAGATGAAAGGTCAGAGGCGGCCTCAGGGAAGTCATCTGCCCCACCACACCACTTGCCCTCTTCTCTGGGGCTTTTTTGTTGTTTGTTTGTTTCTCTCTGAAGCCCAGGATCTCGCTCTGTAAACCAGGCTGGCCTTGAACTCAGATATCAGCCTGCCTCTGCCTCCTAAGTGCTGGGATTAAAGGAGTGTGCCACCACCGCCCAGGCTCTTTGCTCCTTTCCTGGGCCTCCTGAGGCCCCTTCTATTACTGCTTAGTTCAAGACCTTCTTGCCCTTTTCTAGCAGCAGAATTCAAATAAGTATTTCCCACCTCAGCCATCCCTGATCCTGTCTGTCTGTCTTGACTGTGCTGACAATAATCATATTTTAGGCTGGGGGAGGGGACAGCTCAGGCAGTATGACTGTTTGATGTCTTACTAGAACGAGGACCTGAGCTTGACCTCCAAAACCCAGGGAATAGTTGGGTTTTGAGTAGTTATCTCAGCCCAGAGGCAAAGAAAGGAGGATTCCATGGCTCACTGGCCAGTCTAACTTACATGGTGAGTTCTAGGTCAGTGCGAGATCCTGTCTCAGAAATCAATGGGCAATGACATCTGAAGATGACCCCTGTGTACCCCCCAGACATGTGCACATACACACATGTACTCACTCATATGCATGAACATGCACATACACCTAAGAATAATAAAATGATGACTTAGAATCCCAGGGGTGAGCCACCTGTCCAACTCTAGGGTTAGTAAGCCATCCAGAGAGTGAGAAACAACTTGAAATGACAAGTGAAGGGGCTCAGCCCTGAAGCCAAAGTCTATTTAGTGAGGAAGAATGGTGTACAGGGTTTTGAAGCCAAGTAGAATCTTCTGGAAATATTAAGACGTGCAGACTCACAATGAAAAGGCTATGGCATTATGCTAGGTTTATCTGCAGGGTACATAGGAGGATCAGCCTGGAAGAGATGGGGCCCCCAAGTATGTGCATGTCTGTCTGTCTCCATCTTGAGGGTGGGATCGCTCTGAAGACATAGGATTCCTGTCTAGCCATGTTGACTTCAATGGATCAAACACCCTGTTATAGACTATACAGGGGCAAAAGCTGAGCACGCTCAGTCAGTAGTCAGCTGGGCAAACCAGGTGCTAAGAGGAACCAGCAAAGAGGCAAGTTCAGGAGTTCTCTCTCAGATGCCCAAGCCAGATGCTAAGAAGGAATTAAGACAGTCAACTGGGTCATCACCTGGCTATTTGAGACTGGGCTTCTGCAGGAAAGCAGCTCTTTCATCTCGACTTTTAAAACTTTATTTATTTATTATTTATTTATTTGCCTGGAACTGGAACTACAGACAGTTGTTAGCTGCCATGTGGGTGCTGGGAATCGAACCCAGGTCCTCTGGAAGAACAGTCAGTGCTCTTAACTGCTGAGCCATCTCTCCAGCCCCCTCATCTCGACTTTTAAAGATGACCCAGTCTTCATCCCCCCGACACACTTTAGTCCAGAACCAGACTAGCCTCTGAGCCATCGCCCTGTCTGATCCCACAGGGGCAGGCACTCAGGACTCAAGGGTGGCCATTTGAGCTATGAGGACCATTATCCACACTAGTCTATGCCTTGTGTGTGGAACTAGTCTGAGACCGATCTATGGCCAGTGATCTGGTCATTTCCTTTTCCTACCACTATTAGCCCCTACAACCCTGTCAGCAGAACATTCCTGGGCCCAGAATAGGTCTTGATACCTGCCTGGAAAAAAAGACTTTAAGACTAGAAAACGAACACCCTGTCTTTCTCTCCCATTTTCTGCTTCTCCACCTCACCCCCAGAGGGGTGGCAGCACACTGGTACCCTTTCACTTCAAGATCCTAACACAGAATAGTGAAGGCAGGAAGTGTCTGTGGTGTGGCCTTGTCTCAGGTGGCAGATCTGACCATGCCCGGGTAGGATATGGGGATAGCTGGGTTAGACACCTGTGATGAGGTGCCTGAGCTAATGTGTCCTCATGTAAACAAGGTGTGGCCAAACTGAACCCACTGTCCTGGAGATGTAGATGGGCCAATCCTCTAGGAAGCCCTAAAATAGCTCAGGAGGTTAACTGATCTGCTGGGACAGTCCTCACACTGCCTAAGGGGCAGGAGGTGCTGGAGTCACATCCGCTGTCCTTCCTGCTCTTCAGGAGTGCACCCTGTGGGAGCCAGGCTCCCCTCACCTGTCCCCTTCACTTGGGCTTCTGACGACAAATCAGTGATCAAGGGACTGGCCCCTCCCTTCCCCAACATCCTGTGTGAGGCCAGTGAGAGTGGCTCTGGCCTCCTGCTTGGCGGATGTGAGACCGCCCCTGCACCTCCCACTGATAATGCAGGGCAGGGCAGGGCAGGGCTCTAAGGTACTGGGCAGCTGCTTCTGCCACTGCCAACTCTGATGTCCATGGCTACTCTGCAAGGGCTGGTGTTGCTTGGGAAACTCAATCTCCTGAGCCCCAGGCAGGTCTGACTGACCAGCAAACCCCAAATAAAGGATAATTTCCATGTAGACAGAACCTAGGAGCTCATGAGACAGAACAGGCTGTTGTTAGGTCCTAACAGGAGAGAGCTAGCTAAGGCTAGCTGTCACTAAGCCCTTGCATTATTTCATTTCATTCTACAATTACTGATTCACGACTGTATCAAGTCCAAACATATGAGTCTAAGTCCTGATCCCAGCATCCTCTGCTTACTGTCAGCTACTTCTCTAGGATGCAGGGGCTAGGCTGTCAGGCTAGGTTGGGTTTAACCTCCAACCCTGCTGTCATTCTCATCCTGGAACCCAGGATCCTCTGAGTGATGTATCCAGTGCCCATGAAAGCCTCAGGAACCTAAACAAATAAAATCTCTCATATCCTCACATGAGGTTCCTCAGAAATACAGTTAAGTGCATAGAGAAACCAAAACACTCTGGGAGGCAGATAGACCATGGTTACCCAGTCTAGCCTCATCCTAGGACCCCCTACCAGCCCTTAAATGTGAACAGCTGTCCCCAGCAGTGACCGGGAGAGATTACAATGCCGATTTCATCCACTGTGATGTCCCCAGGGCCACACAGCATTTGAGGCACTCAAATTTTGTTTTCAGAGCTCCCTTACCTCCTCAATCTTTAACTCAAATGTCCTGTTCTTGTCAAGGCCTAACCTTGTAAAAGCTCTTCCCACCAAGGGACATCCCAAATCTTTCTTTGGTTCTTTCTGTTCTACACGCCACATTACCTGCTAATCTGTGTTTATTTCTGTCGCTCAGGATCTCTTGCTGTTTGGAAAGAAAAAAAATTCTATGACAGGACCAAGAAATAATGAGAACTTATTATTAAGTCAATGACTAAATAGTCAGTCCAGAGATTAAGTAGGCACAGTCTTCTCTAGTCATCCACTTTAAGAATGCTGAGGCGATCAGACGATGGTGGTGCACTGCACCCCTTTGATTCTAGGAGACAGAGGCAGGTGGATGGATTTCGAGGCCAGCCTCATCTATAAAGTGAGTTTCAGAACAGCCAAGACTGTCACTAAGAGAAATCCTAGCCTGAAAAACTAAAAAAAGAATGCTCAAGTGGAGTCTACAGGGTCCTCAAGAGCCAGGCAAAGGCCATATGGGTGTCATATGTGGCATCCTCAAAGAATACCTTTGCTGGCCTTGCCACACATCGTGGCTTCAGGATACCCAACTCCTTGGCAAGGAATATCCCGGAATAATATTATTAAATATTAATACTATTTATCTTGGGAACACCAAGCCAAGTCTCTCAAGAGATGGTTTGCTCTCTTGCTGAATTCCTAAAGGGTAGAGTCAGGTACCTCTTGGCTTCCCTGTCCCCACGCCCAAAGGAGCCTCTCCTAGCTCAAGAATTCATAGTGGTTCCTGGGACGGGCAGGTGACTCTTCAAAGGACCATTTTCCTCTGAGGCAGGGCACACAGAGAAAGCCATCCCAAAGGAAGCTGGCAGAGCCGGGGAGGGCTGCCCTGGGATCTCTAGGGGCTAAGACTGGGGAAGGCAGGTAGTCTAGGTGACACCGATGGGCAACGCCCACCTCCTGCTCTGAACCCTACCCAAACTGTGCCTGGGCAGAGGAGAACAAAAGCTGTCGGGCAGACCTGGCATGCCCCAGCCCAGGATAGAGATAGCAGCAGTATCACTAGGAGATAAGAGGGCCTCTCGGAGACTGGTGCATCTAGCCAGAAATGCTGCTCCTAGGAGCCACCTTGGAGATCGTGTCAGTTTTTCCAGCCTTCAGTGGTACCCAACTCAGGTGTCTCAACAGCTGCTCCTGAATATCTTAGAAGATCAGGAAGCTAAGCCTCCCTGAAAGGCCCCAGAAGCTCTGTCAGACTCATTCAGGTTCTCCCACACACAGGATGGCAAACGGCCACAGTCTGGCCCTTTTTGCATTGCCCTGCATTGCCTTTTCTCCCAGGGCAGGCAGGAGGCCTTGTCTTCAAGAGTCTTAAGGGGCTTGCTTGAGGAAAGGTGGAGCTGTATAGGAATGCTCTTACTCCTGCCCGGCCCCCAAGGGTGTTGAGTGGAGAGAGTAAGCCTGGGTGGAGAGCAGAAGCTGATTAGGTTCTACACTCTGAAGACAAGACACACAGACACACACACACACACACAGACACACACACACACACACACACACACACACACACACACACACACACACACACACACACACGGAGAAAGGACTCTGTTCATCTCTGTCCCTCCACCCTGGCTTTTCCAAAGAATAAAGGGATTTTTAAGGACCAGGGAAAGAGGATGTCTGGCTAGGAAAGGCCAATAGCCCCTCCCCCCTGCCTGTCCTTATGATAAAGTTGTGACCTTCAGCTTTAGAGACTTGAAAACGTGACAAAATTAGGACCCCTCAGCTGGTTCTGCAAATTCTCTCAGCTGGCCAGGTGTCTACCTCAAAGCCCACATGGGGCTAGCTGGCACTTTTTTGTTTTCTACTCTTCTAGGAAAGTTAATAGATCCTGGGGTGGATGATATCTGCCATACAGGAGGTGATCTCAGCTCAAGGCCCAAAGGCCAAGTCTAGGTGATAATGCCTGCTTTTCACTACAATGTTTTCATATTCTCAGCAACCTCTGGGAAACCCGGGCTCGGTGTGGTTAAGCAACAGACATAAGGCTACTCTGTGAGAACTGGAAGGCAGGATTCAGTCATCTGATGCTGGGGAATGAGGTTACTATGTGAGGAAAAGACTGTAGGCAAAAGGGAGAATCTTTTCTGCCTTGCTTTTTACTTTATTCTCTCTCTCTCTCTCTCTCCTTTTCTCTCTTTCTCTTTTCTTTTTCAAGATAGAGTTTCTCTGTGTAACAGTCCTGGAACTCAATTTGTAGACTAGGCTGGCCTTGCACTCACTGAGACCTGCCTGCCTCTGCCTTCCAAGTGCTGGGATTAAAGGCATGCACCATCACTGCCTGGCTTTGCTTCCCAATTTCTAAATGCATTCATTTTTACAACTATAGATTTCTGTTGTCTCTTGTTTTTTGAAAAAGGATCTTAGGGCTGGAGAGATGGCTCAGCAGTTCAGAGCATTTCCAGAGGACTCAAATTCCATTCCCAGCACCCACACCAGGCAGCTCATAAACTATCCTGTAGTTCTGATGTCTTCTGGTCTCCATGGGCACTTGTATACATGTGGCAGACACTCACATATACATATAAATTAAAAATAAAATCAAGCTGAGTGGCACACACCTTTAATCCCAGCACTTGGGAGGCAGAGGCAGGTGGATTTCTGTTAATTCCAGGCTAGCCTGGTCTACACAGAGTTCCAGGATAGCCAAGGTTACACAGCAAAATTCTGTCTCGAAAAACCAATAAATAAATAAATAAATAAATAAATAAAATATAGAGAAGGTATGTGTTGGTATATCATGCTATTAATCCCAGAACTCAGAAGGCAGAAGCAGGTGGGTCCCTGTGAGTTCCAGGACAGCCAGGGCTACATAGAGAAACTCTATTTCAAAAAAATCAAAAGTAACATAAAATCAAGATGCTTGTTTGTAGCCATGTTTGGCCCGCAAGTCTGTAGCAAATCTTCCTGTCTCAGTCTCAGGGGTACTGGGGACAGGTGTGAGCCATCAGACTCAACTACTTGCCTGCTTTTCAAATAAACAGGGATCATTTGAGCCTTCCCCCCTTTTTTTGATACTGTTGTTTATTGAATATTATTTTATGGCCAGCAAGATAGCTTGGCAGGTAAAGGCACCTGGCACCAAGCCTGATGACCTGAAGTTAATCCTCATAGTTGAAGGAGAGAACTCCTCTTAAATTGTCCTTTGACCTACACACACACACACACACACACACACACACACACACACCACCACCACCACCACCACCCCACACCACGTGCATACCCAAACACACACATACAAGATAAAATTTAAGTGTAATAAAATGTAAAAAACTTGTTTGTTTGTTTTGTTTTTTAAGATGGTTTCTCTGTGTAGCCCTGGCTGTCCTGGAACTCGATTTGTAGACCAGGCTGGCCTCGAACTCAGAGATCCACCTGCCTCAGCCTCCCAAGTGCTTAGATTAAAGACATGCACCACACACCATGTATTTAAGACTAAATATTTTGATATAATTAAAATTATCCCATTCTGTCACTAAAGAGAAGCCATCATTGCCTCAAGGAGGAGTAGAGATGCAGAACGTCCCTAGGACCTGGAATGCTCTAGGGAACTGGTCCAAGCTGATCAGAGAATAGAGCTTGCTTTGAGTCCTGTAAAATGTTCTGTGTGCAGATGACTTAAAACATCTCTTCTTCCTTCTGCTTCCCTGTGCACTAGCTTACACAGACCCAGGGGACCATCTCCCAACCCACTCTAACTTTGCGATCTCGTTGGCCACAGTTTTTCAGCCATGCAGCACAGCTCGGATCTTCCCACAAACATTTCCTTGCTGTCCTGACACACCCATTCTCGGCCGGCTCAGAAGGGTCTCAAACGCAGTCCCTAGAGCTTACATACAACGACACAAGGGTCCCCAAGGGAAGGGACGCAGCATCTAAGCCCCGCCCTCCTTACCGGAAGCTCACCTGTTTCTGGTGAAAACCCTCTAAGATTACAGTTACCCCAATTATGGCCACTTCCCACAGTTAAGGCCCAATGTATCCACCAACTGTCCAAACCGAGTAAAAACATAGCACACTATCTTTGGCAAGAATTTTCCACTCCTTGCCAAGTCCCACAGTGCAACCCCCCACCCATCAGCGTGTAAAACAGACTGAGTCTCAATACGGTCGCCTAAAGTGTCCAAAGCCACCCGGAGCGTAAAAAGGCTCCCTCCCTTTCTACGAGAGAACCAGGTCCCACCCGCGGACTTCCTGCGTCGGAGGATTAGGAGGCACAAAGGGCGGGCAGGGAGAGCGCCCAGATGGCAGAGGTAAGGGCTAAGCCGCCAAGGTAACACGCTCCAGACGCCGCTGGCGGACGCCAGGTCGCGGGAAGCCCGGTCGCCCGGCTCTGCATCCAGGCGCCTCGCACGAGGGTCCGGGACTGGGTCTCCCTCCGCTCACTGTGTCCCCCGCACCCAGCCAGGCCAGACACCTGTTCCTTGCTCCTGAAAGCCAACACGATTGTGCAAACCCGAGTCCCAAGTTTGGTAATCCGTGTGGCGAAACAGGAAAGGACAAGTTCTCAGAACCACTTTCTACAGGTGTCTTTCTCCGGGACGAGTCGGAGATCTGGGCGAGCTAGGCAGATCTGGGCGCTGCCTTCTCCGACCCGCCCGGAGAAGCCCAGGGGATTCGGATCCTCGAGCGCCGCGCCGCGCCGCACCGCGCCGAATGGTTCGCGCCCCCGAAGACCATGTAAAGCCAGGTAAACTCACCTGCAATTTCGGGCTGGGCCCTGCCCGAGGCCTCGGCGTTCCTCAGCGCCCGTCACCCGCCGCTCCGGTTCTCCGCGCCGGCCTACGGGCTGCAGGACAGCAGTCTCCTTCCTGCTCACCTCCGGCGCGGCGAGCTGGGGGTGGAGCCGTCCGATTTACATACAGGGCGAGCCTACTGAGCCCGCGCCCCGCCTCCTGGGCTGAGCCGGCAGGGCGGGGGCGCAGCCTGGGAGCCCTCGAGGGCGGGGACCGCGCTCCGGCCAATCGCGGCCCCAGGAGCGCGGGGCGGGGCAACGAGGAGCCGCACCTAGCGCAGCCAGCCCTCACCTGTGCGCACCTGGTCACAGGACTGCTCACCGCCGCCAGTGTCCCACCACCTCCCGGAAGAGGAAATAGTCCCAGAGTGCCTGCCAGGATGGATGCCAGTTATCGGGAGAGGTTTCTCCAGCAGCTGTCGAGTGAGGGGCATAGCTAGGCGGGCCCCTCAAAAGTGCCTTCCTTCCAACTAAATGACAGGCAGGTACAGGTTTAAGACCTAAGATTAGGGTGCTATGGGAACGAAGGTATAATGGCGAGGAACCCCACACACACTCCGTGAGCCTGAGATCCAAAGGGCTAGCTACTACAGCTAGGCTAGTTTTTAGCTCAAGCGAAGGAGCGGCCTGGAATAACGTGGGGAAAAGAACCATGGATGGCTCCTGTGAGTGGCTGGGGTCCAATCCCAACCGATATGGGCCTCTCAGCCACCACCCAGCTGCACTCTTGTCTTCTCCAGGGTCCTTCAGAAGCTCATCTCAGTGTTCAGTCATAGTCATGCTCTCCCACAAGCTCTCTGGTCCAACCAGGGCTCTCCTCCCCCAGAGTGGATAGATCAAGAATGAAGGGAAGGGATAGTCCAGTAAGTATATCCAGTCACAGCAGAAAATAGTTATTTTTTTTTAATGGCTTTGGCTTTATGGCACGAAGCAGGCACCCCCCCCCTTGTTTAAAGGCACAGAGTCCTCTCTTCTGCCCTATCTTCTAGGGCTCTAAAAAGAAGTCCTGAGTTCCAAGGGGGTCACTGCCAGGCAGGAGGGAATGGGGCAAGGCTTCACTCCCTTACAAACAGCAGATACCCAGGGCTGTAGACCACACTGGCCCATACAGTTCCAGGTGAGTCCTGAACAGAAGTCAGCCGACATGGTCCCTGAGAGCAGTCCACGTCCCTCAGAAATAGCCCATTCCTAGAGCTGTATATTCAGTGCTCCAGATCCCTGGGCAGTGTGAAGTCTCTGAAGCTATAGAAGGAGATGTCACCATGATCCACCAGGGCAAAGATCAGGGGAACATCCCCACTCTGGTAGGTCAACCGCTTGAGGCTGCAGAGGTCTGGGACAGGCTCATCAAATCTGTAGGAATTAAGATTAAACTGAGACCTAGTCATAGCCCACCCATGGCCCCCAGGGACCCTGAGTAGAAAGGCTGTAAGACAAAGGCTAGGGATACAAGAGTACTGGATTCTGCTGTGACAGACTCCATGGCTTTGATGAGCTCTTCAAGAGAGTCTGGGAGCAGACAGACAGCAGGTATGGGTTCTCACTAAATCAATTCCCTACTGAGGGACTGAAGAGAAAGAGGAGACAGACTATCCCAAAATGCCAGGAACAAGGAGCCAAGGAATCAAAAAGCCCAGGTTCCTATGGCACCAACTGGCCATATGGCCTTACACAGGTGGCACTTAACCCTTTGAACCCCACAGAGACTGGCAGGGATCGAGGGACTGGCTGTCAGCAGCCAGGGGTACTGCTCAATCATCTCATACCCACTAATGCACATTCGGGCATAGGGTTTGCCAGGGTTGTTTTTTCGGAAGGTAGCCACAGCATCAGCCTGGTAAACATCAAAGCTGATCTCCAAGCCTCCAGGCTTCTCCAGCAGCCTGAGGACCGAATAAGAAACATTACAAGGACTCTCTTCTCACCTGTAACCAAACCCTTTTCTACTATCAACTCCACAAAGCAGCTTCCCGGGGATCTACCCACCACCTGTCATTCGTCCCTTTCCCTAGTAGCTGTCATTGGAAGCTAAGTATGTGGGCAGATGTCTCTGGGGTGATGCTCTGACTCACACCCAACTCCAGGACTCAAATCCCAGCTGTCGCTCCACCTGGCAGCCAGTGTCATGGAGACTGAGCACAGCTGAGACTCACCGGTAACCTCCGTCAGCCAGGTGTGTTGTCTGCAGCACAGAGACATGTTGAAGGACCGCAGCTACAAGGGCAGTGAGACAAGACGTGGAGAAGGGGAGTCAGCTTCCTACACACCTGTGATATTGCCAAATCTGCCAATCACGTTAACCCCATCAGACTTACCAGAATGTGTTTAGTTTATGTTTCACATAGTGGCAGTATTTAGAACACACTTATCTGGTAATCCTGCTTTACTCATCTAAGAATCTACCATGTTCCTAGGATACTTTTACAGAGTTCTGAACCTGTTACTACATTTAGCTAGGGCCACCTACTTAGTTCCTTGTATTTAAAACCAAGAAGAAACAGTGAGCTTTCCTGTAATTTGGCTCAAACCTTTGTGGTACCACCATGTTCCAGTTAGCAGGCTATGAAGGCGAAGGCCCATAACTGGTTGCAGACAGAACCCTCCAGCATTCCTGGTATGGTCTTAAGAATTCAAGTATAGTTTTCATCCTCTACAGGTGCCATGGGGCAAAGACTCATCAGAAACCTTCCCCTATGGGCTGGCCCTGCTAAGGCTGCTATCCCTTATAGCTCCTTCTGCTCCCAGTCGCCTATGGGTATAGCAGGGTGCGGGAAGGGATACCTGGGGAATCTGCTTTATCGGGGTTGAGCAAGGGAGTGACACACTGGGCCCACAGGTGTGGAGGGCGGGGCTGGCTCTTCTGCAGCCATCTCCTCTGCAGCAGCTCCTTATACTCCTGCCAGCTGGAGCAGCCCCGCACCTCGGGATCTGCGTTCACATCGTCCCGGAACTGCTCGACCTCCACTTGCTGGTCCCGTTCTCTCCGGGAAAGCTTCTCCTTCCGCTGGTTCAGCTTTTGGCACCAGGACTCAGCATCTGTCCCCCGCCCAATGACGTTGGCTGGGAGCAGCTCTGGGGCCGGGGCAGACAGAAGGGTGTGGCGGCTATCTGAAGCCAGGTTAGGGAAGGAGATCTGCTCAAAGTTCCAGTGCGGTTTAGAAGCTCCCTTGGCTCCATTCTTGATTTTATCATTCTCCTGAAAACGCCCCACATCCTCTCTGACCAGAGCAGGGCAAGGCTCTGAAGACTCCAGGAACTGAAGGGAGAGTCCTGAGCCCTTCCCGGGGCCTGACTCCTGGGGCTTCTCTGGGTGCTGGCTGTTCTGGTCACAAGCAGGTGGGCTGGAGGCTGCCAGGCTCACAGGTGACAGGGAGTTGTGCAGGGCTTTAGTCTTCTTACTAACAGACCTTCGAGACACAGGAAGAAAAACAGCATACTCGCCCCTTGTTACTGTCACTAGGGCATGTATGTTCTACTGGAATTGAGGTGGACCCCCGTGGTCTCCCCAGGCCTGTTTGAGAGCATCCCAGACCCTTCCTAAGCCTGAGGCCATGACACTCCCCGGGGGTGGCAACAGCCGGGGGATTACCGGCAGCTGAAGCTCCTCTTCCTCTTGCCAGCCCCATCCTCCAGGCACTGGGCATGGCCATCCAAGTTAAGCTGTCTCTCATAAGGTGACAGGACAGAGCTGTGGGGAGAAAACAGCAGATTGGTAACAGATGTACCATCTCAGACTGGTGTAGCCAGCGAGATCTGGGAGAGAGTGGCCAAGGGTATGGGTAAGAGGCCAGAGGATCTACCCAAAGAAGGTACCTGTGCCCAGGTCCCCCGAGTGTTACCACTAGTACCTCTGACCAGATACTCCTAAAGAGCTGGCAATACATGATTAATCAGGCTAGAATACAGCTCAAAGACAGAACCAGCCTAGGAGGTCTGAGACCTTGAAAAACAAGTAAATTCTACATGAATGTACTGCTAAAAATGAGCTCATGCCTTAAAGTAAATGTGAATGCACTGGACTTAATAAATGAGCAGAATAAACTGATGAGTTCTTAGCGAAAAAAAAAAAAAAAAGAAAAGAAAAACAAGTAAATTCTTAATCTCTAGTGAGAAAAACCAAGAGGCAACAGGAAACTTGGAAAATACAGAGAAAAAAAAAAAAAGATGAAAATAAACATCTTGAGCCAGACAGTGGTGGTGCACAGTTTTAATCCCCAGCACTCAGGAGCCAGAGGCAGGTGGAGCTCTGAGTTTCAGATCAGTCTGGTCTACAATATTGATTCCAGGCCAGCCAAAGCTACACAGAGAAACCTTGTCTCAAAAACCAAACCAAAACAAAAACCTTAGATTCCCACAGGTAACACTTTTTTTTTTTTTTTTTAAACTTTATTTGCCTTGGTGTTTGCCTGGAACTGGAACTACAGACAGTTGTTAGCTGCCATGTGGGTGCTGGAATTGAACTCGGGTCCTCTGGAAGAGCAGCCGGTGCTCTTAACCGCTGAGCCATCTCTCCAGCCCGGTAACACTTTTTTTAAAAATTTATTTGGGGTGTCTGGCTTGTTTGTTTCATGGTGTGAAACAGGGCTTCTCTTTGTATCCTTGGCTGGCCTGGAACCTGCCATCCAGCACGTTCTTATTTTTGCATATTCATACCACTGTTTCTCTGTATGTTTTTATTTTGTTTTGTTTCCTGACAAAAGTGATAGTGTACTAACACACTACTTTAAAATCTTGTTTTTCTTCCCTAGTCAGTTTATACATTGTGCGCTCAGACTCTTATCACTCATCACTATAGCTTTTCCCCTGCTGTGAGGAGGAATAGGGGAGAAGAGACAGAGACAGAGAAAGGAGAAGGCGAGGGAAGAGACAGAGGGGAGAGAGCGCGCATCCAACAGCAGAGGAGAGCTTGGGTATTATTCCCTGGGAACTAACTGTCTATCTTGGTTTTTGAGGTGGGGTCTCTAATTGGCTTACAGCTTACTGATTAGACAGGCTGGCTACTGAACCCCAGGAACCTGCCCATTTCTGCCTCCCCAGTGCTGGGAATACAAGGATAAACACAAGGCCTTTGGACCGAACCCAGGTCCTTGTACTTGAGTGAGCCCCCTACACAC
Organism: Sigmodon hispidus; assembly: GCA_004025045.1. NCBI lineage: Eukaryota > Metazoa > Chordata > Mammalia > Rodentia > Cricetidae > Sigmodon > Sigmodon hispidus. Next base: position 136,477 of record PVIH01002524.1, read on the forward strand.
CACTATGAGATTTTTCAATAGTTCCTGATGCTGTACATTTCAGTGTGGTACAGTGAAAAAGTGTCTCTTCACATTAAATCTAAGCCAATTAAAATCATGAAAAACCTTAAGTCCTGTCATTACAGTATAGGACATCTTCTTACTACACAAGTCCCACATGATGGTATTGCTTTCAAAGAGAAACCAGCTTATGTGGGTAGGTCTCTACACTGAACCCTGGTTTTCAAGTATGAATTTTGCAAAGTGCAACTATCCTTTATTACATAAAAAGTGTGTAAAGGTTCTGTTCTTCCTCAGCTGAGGTCGGGGCCTGGCATCAGAAGATGCTCACTTATACTGACTGCTGAGTGACAGCACATGCTCAGGAGGACTTCTGCACACAGCCAGGCCTGTTTTCCTAGGACAGAGCCCACTTTGGGGACAGATTGCATAGCTGCAGAAGCTATACCAGTTTTTACTTACTGTTAAGTGTGAAAGTGGCTGTGACATTCAGCAAAGTTGGACCACTAGGGAATGAAGAGAGATCTAGACGACATAAGATGCTGAAACCCACCTCAGCTATAAATCCCTCAACCACGCCCATTCACACACATGCCTCACAAACTGGCCTACATGCCAGGTGCTGCCTATTGCAGCTCAGAGTGAGCTGCAGGTATCTGTCATTATTTGAGCTGGATTCCAGTTTGACAGCCCAGAAGAATGAGCAGTCATGGAACTCATCCCCACACGCCTCTCTGTTGAACACTTCTAGCTCAAAGCCAAGACGCTGCACCGAAGCCAAAGGTCACAGAATAGACAGCCAGGCCACAATGAATGGCAATCAGAGGAGGGCTTACCTGAGCTGGAACCGACGGACCACATAGCCTAGTCTCTTCAGGTGGCTGAAGACCTCAAGAGAAGAGAAAAAGGAATCTTAAATGCCTTTTCGGTTTGCATGTTTGTTTGAAAGGCCCTTGCTATACAGCCCTAGCTGTGCTGGAACTATGTAGATCAGGGTGGCCTCAAACTACTCAAAAATAGCATTTGTCCCTCAATCTCTAGTTGCTAGAATTAGAGCCTGCCTGACTTAGATATTTTATGAATTCTGGTTGTTATATAATGAAAACCTTAAGCCAAATATTGGGAAAAGCTGGAATATCAGAGAGAGGAAAAGACCACAGCCAATTCTCACCCAGCCAACTTCTCAGGCTGATCAGGGTGCTATCTTCATGGGTCCTCAGCCTGACTGGTCACTTCTACAAAATGCTCAGTTTCTGCCTTCTCCTGCTATTTTACTTCCTGGTTCTGTATCATTGTCCTAGGATTAAAGCTGTAAACTGCCACTGCTTGGCTGCTAGGCAGAAGGGTCTCTGTCTTCCAGTGCTGGGATTAAGGGTGTGGATCACCACTCCCTAGCTGGTGGTGAATCTGTCCGATATAACAGACTAATTTTTTGGGGGGGGGGGTTAGGGGAGAGCGCGAACGCAGTCCCCCACTACCACAAATTATGCAGTCGAGTTTCCCTGCATTTGGGGAAATCACAGGGGTCATCACATCTGGAGTGCAATGGATAAGCCTGGCCCTGGGAAAACAATCTTCGTGATCATGGTATCTCCCCTGCCAGGTAAGTATCCAGACTGATTTTATTAAATATAAAATATATCACCACACCACACTTAAATGTTCCTTAAAACAAAACAAAACAAGAAAATTTTCTTTTCAGAGAGAAGGTTTCTCTGTATAGCACTGGCTGTCCTGAAACTTGCTTTATAGACCAGGCTGGCTTTGAACTCACAAAAATTCACCTGCCTCTGCATCCCCAGTTCATGCCTGGCTTGAAGGTCCATTCTTTACAATAACTTAGCAGTTTCTCTAAACACAAGTCATTTCCTACACCTCTTGAAACTTTCTCTCCTATATAGCTCCAGGTTACAAACCTTGGGACTCCTCGGACCACATTCCATTATTAATATTATCCTCACCAGGCCTTTTGGCTCAAGCTTGTAATCCCAGCTACTAGGGAGGCTGAAATAGGAGGGATCACAAACTCATGGCCAGCCTGGGGTAGAGTGAGTTCAAGGTTAACCTGTACAATTTAAAAAAAAATCCCGGTCTCAGGAAATAAACAGAGGGCAGGGGCTACAGATCAGTGCAAGAGTGTTTGCTAGCATGCATGGGCTGCTGGCTTCATTCCTCAGTAGCACTAAAAATAAATAAGCAAACACCATTTCCCAAGGAGGTTTCAATTTTTGAATTCCGTTACTTATTCTGGGTATAAGTGACATTTGAGAATTTATTGACAATACAAATCTCAAAAAATTCAGTGATAGGCCTCCTGGTAAAGAGACTAGAATATGTTGACATTAAAGTCTAGCCAGTGATAGCCATCACCCCACCTAACCCTCTCCATAGGCTGGTGAAGAGTCACATGTCACTTCTGTGTCCATTCATCTACATCAAAGGAACAAATCCAGAAGTGTCCCCTATCTCAATCAGTCTCTTCCCAGCATTCAACACAACTGATTGTTTTCCCTTTAAAAGTAAGTGCAGGGCATAGTGCATGGTCTTTAATCTTAGCACTTGAGAGGCAGAGGCAGGCCTTTGTTTTGATACAGAGTCTCTCTATAGTCCTGGCTGTCCTGGAACTTGCTATGTAGACAAGGCTGGTCAGGAACTCAGAATTCCTTTTGCTTCTGCCTCTGGGATTACAACCATGTACCACCATGCCCGATACATACCAACTTTTTATTATCCAATTGCCTCCATTAGACTATAAGCCTTACCAGCACAGGCTCTTAGTGCTCCTGTAGCTGTAGCACGTGACACTGTGCTTGCAACCTCAAAGGTGCTTGTCACTACTCTTTGGCTTGGCAAATGGGAGGTTCCTTAGGGAGTAAACAATACCTGATATTGTAGGAAACTCAGGGTGTCCTCAGTCAGCAGCAGCTGGTAGGCCTCTTGGATAGACAGTGGCAGGTCTTGGTAGAAGAGCTGAATAGAGCCCTGGAAGGGGACGAACGGTTTAGCTGTGTGTATCCTTTCTTTAGTGCCTACGTGAAATGGGATCATCACTGCAAGACCATGACCAACTAGGGAAGAGGATCAGAATCCTCGCTGCCTGGATGGTATTCTTTTCTGTCCCCGATGTCCACCTCTCAGTTCGCCGAATCGTAACTCTGATTCTTTCTGGTCCAGCAAAACGTCTCTTTGCATCCTAAGTTTGAACCCCTTTCCCACAGCTCCAGGCCCCCACTCACGCACTCCAGGAGATACAAGGCCTCTTCGGGGTGAAGCCGCTGCCGCCCTTGTGCTGAGTAGCCCATGGTCTGCCAGAATTTCCCCTGCGGGGACCAGAGCAAGAGTCACAAAGCAGCTACGGGGGCAGAGGAAAGGGGTCCCCCAGCCGCGGGGATGCTGGGGATGCTCACCGCAGGAGACTTCAACTCCACAAAGCCCTCTTCGGCTCTCCACTCCGCGGCCACCAAGCTGCCCCTGGCGAGGAGTGGGGAGGGGACATCTCGGTCTGCACGGGCAGTCCCCGGCCCCAGCCCACCCGGCCCCGGCCCGGCCCGGCCCGGCCCCTCTCACAAGCGCTCCACACGCTCCTCCGCCAGCAGCTGCCACAGCTCCTGGCGACACAGGCGCAGCCGCTCGGCTTGGGCCTCGGAGCCGTCCGGGAGGAAGTCCTTGGGGCCATGCGAGCGCTGGGGCAGCTTCTGGGACCGCGAGCGCGCTGCACGGAGCTCCGAGGCGCTGGGAAGAGCCGGGGACACGCGGTCAGCACCAAGGACCCCCGCTCGGTTCTGGATCCCGTGCACCCCACGCCACCCCCCGGGGCCGGGTGGAACCTGAGCACTCGCCCCGCCGGAACCTCCACAGACGCGGGTTCGGATTCGGGCTCCATCGGGCCGCCGACTGCGGCTGCGCGCGCACCGCCCAAGTCCCGCCCATCCGTGGAACTCCGCGCGGTCCTAGCGCCCGCGGACGCTACCTGAGCTCCGCTCGCGATCGTAAATCCACCCTCTAGCTTCGCGCCTTCCTCCTACCTGCCCTGTGTCCTAACACCTGTCTGCACGCGGGTACCTCGGTCCGCGGGAACGAGTTTGATCTGCAAGTTTCTAGATGTGCAGATACTCACCTATTCTGTTTCCAGCGCTTCTCTAGTACCTGGTGCCTGGAAATGAGGTGTTAATAATCACATGTGACCTTCCTCTCTGCAGCCCTAAACAGCAAGTGCTCTACCACCAGGAGGAAAGAGACTCGTATTGAGCGGAGAGCAGTGAGTTCTCGATTACCAGCTTTGCAAACTGGAGATCATGTGGGAATGTCAGGAGTGATCCAAAGACATTCGGAGTTCTTTCAGGATGGGCCAAAATGAGATCTCTTTAGAGGAGCTCCGAAGCAGGGTTCAAAGGCCAGGGGTGGGAGGCGCTGTCCGGCTCACACTGGTGCTGAATCGCCACCCCAGCCTCCAAAAGCACCTCAAGGCTGGGGTCCCCGCTGTGACACCGTGGGTCGTTCTTACTCTCACCACTAGGTGGCACCATTGCTCCAGCCAGCCGCCGTGGGTCAGCGACTCTGATCGTGGACGGAGGTCGCTGCGGGCAAGCCGGGAAAAGATGGGCCGAAGAAGAAGGGATTTTGCCCTAGTGGGGTCCTCAGGCTACTGTCAGAAACATCCTAGATTCTCTCCTACCTATTCACAGTTCATTTTCTGGTCCAGACTAGAATGCACCCCTCTCGGGATCCCCAGCCGGGACACAGTGGCATGAGGCTTCATCCAGCCACTTGGCACCCCAAGCAGCTTCACCTGCGCGCATGCGTTGATCCCAGTGGCTCTGATCCCGACTGGCTGTTGGGGGGCGTGGCCTATGAAGATTGGGGCGGGACTCGGGGTGCTGATTGACAATCCGAGTGTGCGGCTGGGACAGTCCCCAGCTCCCGATCCGGCGGGAGGGAGGGGCGGGATTTCCTGCGGGAGGCGCCGAGCCGGCCTTGGAAAGGAGGAGAAAGGGGTTGCGGGGGGCGGGGGACAGTGGAGACCAGCGTCCGGAGTGCCTGGGACTGAGCACAGCCAGCCGGACCCCCGGCGGGGCGGCTGGGAGAGGTGAGATTGCGGGGCCCCGGCTGGGGGTCAGAGCCCTTGAGAGCATACGCAAACTAACTTTCTTGTCTGATCGGCGAGCGCCTCCTTCTCTTTGCTCCTTCCGCCTTCTTCGAGCCCCCCTTTCCGTTCTCCTCTAGCTCTCCCCCGGACTCTTGACTCTCCGGGTCCCTCTGGCTGCTTTGTTCCCGGGGTCTGTCGGGGCTGGGCTTGGCTGCGGAGCTGCGCGGCGCTAGAGGGGCATTCCGAGGGGCGGGGGAGCCAGCCGACCCCAGGCAGTGCCAGGAGCACCCTCCCCCGGTGCGGGTCGCGGGTTTTGCAGAGGAGTGCCCTCCGGCTTGGGCTTGGGATTTATAAAGGAATGAGATACCCTACCTGGGCCCCAGGCCTGCACGAGTCTCATGCCACAAGATTGTGGCAACAAAATTACCGCCACCGAGGAACTGACTTAAGGGTTTGTGCGAGAAGTCGAGGGCTGGGCTTTCAGGAAAGTTCAGGCTTGGGAGGCAGTTGGCTCTCAGTGTGCTAACCCTGTCCTGGATATCTACCCAGCTGCTTCCTCACCCCGCAGAAGCAGCAGGGAAGGGTTAGCAACAGGTGCTGTAGAACTTCCCTATGCAACAGGTAGACCTCCCCCAAAAACGAGAGGCAGAAGCTCTGGTCCACCCTCTAAGTGGAGCTGGGATGTGAAGCCTAGCTAGTGGGGAGTCTGAGGGCAGACACCTTGGACAGGGAGTGAGTGATCGCTGCCCATCGGCCTGTGACACTCTTCCAGGCCCTGCCTTTGGGCTCCGCCTGTTGTCGTGGATGTCAGAGCCCGGGGCTGTGGAGAATGGGCTGCTGGTCCTGCCTACCTCAATGTCTCCTCTGCCAGGGTCCCTCCTGCCCGAGGTGGAGGTGCAGCCCCGAGCCACAGAGCAGCAGACAGACCACTCAGCCCCTGGCTGCTGGAATGCCGCCCCTCCCCTTTGCATGTGTATATACTTCTCTGTACAGCAGCTTCCTCCCCGCCCCAGTGGCTCACACCCTCCACGACTCCCAGGGCATGAAGTGATTTGGGGCTCCCTAAAGGACCTATCTTGTTCATCGTCTGTGCCTGTTTTTCGACCCAGCTTTTCACTGGAGGATCTGTACCTTTTCCAGATCCCCTGGACTTGTCCATGGCTGCCGCCTCATGCTAGAGAGAATGCTGATTGCTCTCTGGATGAGTATTTATTGGTGCTTCTGAGCTAACTCAGGAAAATTGGCGGGCCCAGTCCCAGCCCATCCCAAGGCCGACGGAAGCTGCAAGCTGATTTTAGTCCAGATTTCCACACAGCCTCCACCCCCAAGAGACTTGGCTTTCCTGTCTGTGGTGGCAGCTCCAGAATCACCTTGAGGGACTATATTTCTGCCTAACAAGGAGCCTATTGCCTGGGACACCCGACCTGCTCCCCCAGGACGAGGAGTCCTCCAAAGCACTGAGGCATGGCGAACTGACTAGCGCCTTGCTTCTTCCGGGACTCTGAAGCCCAGAGCTTGGCAGAGTGGTCAGAATGGGTCGTGAACAGGACCTGATCCTTGCCGTCAAGAATGGAGATGTGACCTGTGTGCAGAAGCTGGTGGCTAAAGTGAAGGCAGCCAAAACAAGTGAGTCTTTGGTGGGGCGACCATGCAGCTGAGGCTGTCCTGAGTACCGAGGCTTCAGAGGCGGAGGGGGGGAGGGCCACTTTGATTTGCAGACTTGAGGAAGAAGGACTGTCCTGTCCTAGACAAGAAATGCTTCTGTATAAGAGAGTCAGAGAGGAAAGTGGGTCCCTTCTTGCTGTGTGTCTCCAGGCAAGTCACTTAACATCTCTGAGCCATGGAATTCTGGTTTGCAAAGTGACTGTATAGAAGCACGTCCAGTTTATGTTTTTATTATTTATTCTGTGCCAGGCTCTGTTTTAAGCTCTGGACTAAACCTCTAACCCTGGAGTTTACCTGTTGGTAGCTGGCTTTTCAGATGTGTTCTTTGGCTCTATGGGACTTGGTTATGGGATGGGAAAGACTGGAAAGAGTGCCATGATCACCCCCAACCCCATCCACATACAGCCAGAGCTTTCCTGTACTTACGTCTGAACTTAGTGAGGATGTCTGTAAGCCCTCTTTGGAAACGGCAGTTGGGTTTCTGATGTTGATTGGCTGGTTTAGGGCTTTATGAGGCTTACGATTCAGGACCTCACATTTGGGGCCAAAGGACTTTATCATCGTGGGCAGCACATTCCCAGCCCCTAAAGAGAGCAGTGTCCCAGGGACTCACAACACCATCTGACCATGACTAAAGCCTCTTTCTCCCTAGCTCACCTGTTTGTGTTCCTTGTGTAGCCTTTGCTAATTTTCTAGAGGTTTCCACAGCCCTGAGGACTCTATCCCTGACAGGGCAGTAGTAGGGCTGGCTGGATACATTGATGGCCACTAAACCTCAACTCTCAGGAAGGAGCCTTTGTGATGTTGCGACCACTCACATCCACCCCAGGAAAACAGACCTCTGGGCTTTAGGACGAGCACTCTGGGCTCTTCCAGACCTTGAGGCTAGTCTCCTCCAGGAGTTAAATCAGCCAGTACTTATTCCCCCTTGGGGCTAGAGAAGTGTTCCCTGAGGGGGGTCTCCGCTGTAGCATTGGGGCTTTATGCAGGAAAGAATCCTCAGGCTACTTGGAGACATCTTATTATCCCCACCCACACCTTGGAGTGTTGGTGCCAAAAGGAAAAGCTGTTAATGGCATGCACCCACCTGCACAGCAGGGTGGAGACCCAGCCATGAGGTGGAGCCATGGCCCTAGGTACCCTCTCATGGTGGGGAACAAGGCTGAAGGAGGGTGCTGTCGCAGTCCCCAGGAGAGGGCCTGAAGGCCTAACTGGGAGCCCCCCTCAATGTGTTGCTTTTGGCGACCTGCCCAGTGGAGCCCTGGTCACACTGCCGCTGGCCTCACAGCCCTGGCTGCCTCAGAGAGTGAGGCCCATTGGAGGGTAGGAGGGAGGGGCTGGCTGGTGGCGGGAACCTCACAACTAGGCATATAGGCTCCAAAAATTGTCTTTTTTTGTCCAGTGGCAAAGGGGATGAAGTTCCTTCCCCCAGTCCAAAGTGTTGACTCACCTATACAGCAGATAGGTGCAGACGCAGGTGACAGGGCTGACCGTCCTCTTTAAGCCCCTGTACCCTGCCTTCCTTCTTTGGCCTCTGAGAAGCCCCAGGGTGACCTTTGTAAGCCTTGGAGTTTGTGAAATGTTGTAACCGCCTAGCTTTCTGTCAGGTAGGTATTTCTATATATACACAGATAAGGAAAATGACACACTCAGAGGCTAGTGACTTACCCAAGGTCACATAGCCCTGGGGTCAGATGAGGGATAAGCCAGTGTGTTTTCCTGCGTTCCCATAGTGATCACGGATTTCTGTTCACGTCATTATCGCCTTGGGGATGTTCTAAACTCACGGAGTCCCCCAAATTAAAATTAGGCTAAAGAGCTTGGGACTCTGTGGTTGATAAAGTTGAATTGATTCCAATGTGGTTCTCAGAGAGGAATGAAGGACCCCTGTACCAAAGCAAACCACTAAAAGCAAGTCATCAGGACACCCCTTTTTTCTCTGCCATGCTGACCGGAAGCCTTTAGCTGATGCCCCTTCCTCTCTGTCTCCTGATATCCAGCCTACGTGCTCCCCCCCCCCCCAGGTCCTCTTCAGGAGCAAACCGCTGGACCAATGCCATTGTCCCTTCCCTCTCTCCCTTCCCCATCTCCTTTTCCTGACATCTACTTCCTTAGCTAGGGGAAATGGATGGGCTGGGGTAACTGGCTGAACTCACATCCTTTGCTTGGGCCTGAGGCAGGGGTGGGTGACCCTTCCAGCCCCAGAGTCAGGCTAGGGAAGAAGGTTATGCCACATCGGAACTGACCAGAGCCACTACCGGGAACCAGAACCCTCCTTCCTCCCGCCAGGGTCCCCAGCCCAGTTTCTGTGGGCCTCTCCTCCGCCACCTTTCCGGCTATTGTTCTGGAAAGAACAGAGCCACCTATCTGACCCTGCCCCTGTTCCTGTGTCTCTCCTGTCACATTGTCAGCCCCTCCCTACAGGGGACACATCAGCCACCCAGCTGCCCCATCCCAGACTCTCCAAGTGAAGGGAAGGTTCCCTGGAGGGCTGGCTCTCTTCTCTTGAGACCTTGTCTTCACTGAGGCACCGTGGCCGCCACAGTCATGCAGTCGGGAAAGGCCTTTGAGCTGTACACCTCCTGCTTCAGCAGCTCCTGTCCCCCCACCCCCAGTGGTTCTGTGTTAAAAGAACTATCAGGTCTGAGGGGAGGAGAGGAAGGCCAGGAGGTCTGTCTCCCAGCAGCCCCCACACATTCTCTCTCCTGCCCCCTCTCTGTTCTGCATCTCTTTAGTGTGGAGTCCTTCAGCTCCACCTTATGTGTATCTACTCCCTTCCTCTCTGATGGAATGAGGCCCGCCTTACCCAGGCTGCTGGGGTATTTGGGGGCCCACTAGAGCCTGGGGGGCAGGCCTGGACCAGCATGGTTGGCACCCTGCCCAGCTTGAGCTGAACCAGGCCTGCTCCTTCCCGGCAGGGTGGGTTCCAGCAGGATGCAGGGCCTGCCTGGGACAAAGATCTCCCAGCACGGTCTATGCCACTGGGTTCTCACCTGTCCCAGGGAGGCAGTCCGTACTGCTTCTCTAAGGAGGCCCACAGAGTCAGAGCTTGTGGGTATGGAGTCGGCAGAGGTCCACGGGAGCCCCAGAACACAGTTTGGGTATGGTCCCCCAGTGTATTGGCCAACATGTAAGGAGTGTTAAGTCATTATTATTGTCATTCACGTGCTCACAAGGGACAGACATTGTCCCGACAACTTCTGGGGGCAGATTCTGGGATCAGCTTATTTTTGTGGAGACCAAGTCACGTCGGTTAAATGGCCTGCCCAAACTGACAGGGCTGGCACACGGAGCTGGGCTAGCATCAGTATGTTGTATATGCTCCTACCCACCAGGTTCAACTTAGGGATGCTCAGGGCCCAGCCTTGTCAACAGCCTTCCCTCTGCCCTTGACTACTTAAGCCCCCCCCCTTTCTTCCAATGCCTGTTCCCCTTGGCCCAGGAGGACAATGTGATTCTCTCCCTAACCCATTCAGGCAGGAATGCCAACCATGCACCCCGTGGGCCTGTCCTATTGAAGGCATGTCATGCCAATACCCCTTCCCGCCCCCTTTGGCTCTATAAACAAGCAGCCAGGGCTTTAGGAAGCTGGGCTGCTGAAGTGGCTTCCAGTATTCATTGCCCTGGAGCCATAGGGACGAGACCTGTAAGAGGCCATGGGGCAGGTGCTCTTCTGTACACCAAAAGGTCGGTTGGGTCCATGGAGGTGGGTAGAGGGAGTGCTGGGTGAAGATATGGATGGGGCAGTTGGTACCATGTACCCTGATGTCCCTTACCCTGAACCCCCAGAGCTCCTCGGCTCCACGAAGAGACTCAACATCAACTACCAGGATGCTGATGGGTAAGTGTGCTGATGGCCAAAGAGTGGGGTCCTGGAGAGGGGTCAGAGGGAAAGGCCGGAGGCCCACAGTCCTCTCCCTCAGAAGTGTTTGCCTAGAGCCCTGGGTCCTGCCTGTGTAGGGCCAGAGGGAGGGGGTCCTGCCCACCCACCTGCCAGTGGAGTTAGCCCTGAGCAAGAGGAGCCCCCCCCTTGAGTCAGATTCTTCCTGGGCCCCTTTTCTCCCTGGAGGGTAGGAGCCCTTGGGCTTCTGCTCCCACGGCCCCCTCCTCTGGGCAGGCAGGGTGGGGGACGTTAGACAAATGGGCTTCTCAGCCAAGACACTGAGCCCTTTCATGCTGTGGCCGGCTGCTGTGCGCTCCCACGGCAGGGCTGGCAGGCACAGGGGGGCAAATAACCCATCACTGCCGGTCCCCAGAATAAGACTGAGGTGGAAGACTATTCACTGACACCCCCTATTTTTTGTCCCCCATGCCAGATTCTCTGCTCTCCACCATGCTGCCTTGGGGGGCAGCCTGGAGCTCATAGCCTTGTTGCTGGAGGCTCAAGCCACTGTTGACATCAAAGACAGCAATGGTGAGAGACCAATGTGGGTAAAGTGGGGGCCTCTGAGTGGCCCTGTGGCCAGGGCTTGCTCCTGTTAGGACATACTAATAGCTGTTTGGGTTCCTTCTTGGAGCTTGTGAGTGCCTTCCTTCTGGAGAGGGCAATTCAGATTTCCCATTTAGAAGAGGAAGCTCAGAGAGGTTACAGACCTCTACCCTGGTGGTTAGTTCATCTGTGGTGGGCACAGTGCAAACTCTGACTTAGGCTCCACATAGGACCTTTTTCTGAGCAAACCCGGGCCAGGGAAGCCAGCATTGCTGTTTGGAGCTCTTCCAGCCAGGGTGGCTTCGGTCTCTATTTAGATCCCCTCAGCCCCTCTTAGAACTTCATTTTCTCCTGCCAGGCATGCGTCCCCTGCACTATGCAGCCTGGCAGGGCCGGCTGGAGCCCGTGAGGCTGCTGCTGCGGGCTTCTGCGGCCGTCAATGCTGCCTCCCTGGACGGCCAGATTCCTCTGCACCTGGCTGCCCAGTATGGGCATTATGAGGTGGTAAGTGAGCCTGCCTGAGGGGATGTGAGGCAAGAAGCCAGCCGGAGGCCTGCCTCTAGCGAGCCAGCCTCCCTTACCTGGTTTCTCTCATCCCAGTCAGAAATGCTTCTCCAGCACCAGTCTAATCCATGCCTGGTGAACAAGTTGAAGAAGACGCCCCTAGACCTAGCCTGTGAATTTGGGCGGCTTAGGGTGAGGCTTACAGTCCCAGGGTGCTGGGCGCTGGGTTCTGGGTGCTGGATTTTGTTTAGTCTCAGGAAGAAGTTCTAACGGGGTTCTGCACACTGTAGGTGGCTCAGCTGCTTTTGAACAGCCACTTATGTGTGGCACTCCTGGAGGGAGAGGCTAAGGACCCGTGTGACCCCAACTACACCACACCCTTGCACTTGGCTGCCAAGAATGGCCACAGAGAAGTCATCAGGTACCCCAGGGGACCCACCTACTTCCTCAACCTCTTCCTGTGGGACCATTAGTTTCTAATCGATGCTTCCCTGATGCTTCTTTTTTTTTAAATTATGCGTATGCATGTGTTCTGTGAGAGGGTACATGCATGTGAGTGCAGTTACCTGCAAGAGACCATAGAGTTAGAGTTCCAGGTGGTTATGAGCTGCCCAGTGTGGGTGCTGGAGACTGGATTGGGCCTCTCTGAGAGCAGCCTGCACTTACCTACTGAGTCACCTCCCCAGGCCTCTGCTGCCATTTCCAGTCTTGGTTTTAATGCCACACACAGTTCCCACACCCTGGCAATCAGCTTTTTCCCCTAACCCACCTCACAACTCCTGCCCACCACAGGCAGCTCTTGAAAGCTGGTATTGAGATCAACCGCCAGACCAAGACAGGCACTGCACTCCACGAGGCTGCGTTATATGGCAAAACCGAGGTGGTGCGGCTGCTCCTAGAGGTGAGTATGGGCAAAAAGAGCCCGCCATTATGTGCTGGAGGCAGCTGGGAAGGCCATAGTGTTTTGTAGGGCTTGGGAAGAAAGGTCTTGTTTCCTCTGAATGCCACCTTGTGTCTGGAGAGCAGACAAGTTTAGACACCAAGTCTGTCTCTTCCTCACTTATTCTTAACCTGAGGTCTGAAATGTCATGTTTCTCATCTCTAAGACTGAAAGTGATAACAGTGCCCACCTCCTGGGCATTTGGGATGAATAGAGGAGAAATGTCAGGCAGAATGCTTGAGATCTCCTCTTGTGATACTGTGTATCCCAGGGAGGTGTGGATGTGAATATCCGGAACACTTACAACCAGACAGCGCTGGACATAGTGAATCAGTTCACCACCTCCCAGGCCAGCCGGGAAATCAAGCAGCTCCTTCGGGGTGAGTGGGATAGAGAAGGCCTAGCCGGGAGCTGGTGAGAGCCTTTGTAGTAGGTACCGGGGTGGGAGAGTCAGCTGGGGAGTCAGGGTTCCGTAACAGATACCTGCCCTACTCCTTCTTTTAGAGGCTTCAGGAATCTTGAAGGTTCGAGCACTTAAGGATTTCTGGAACCTTCATGACCCCACCGCCCTCAATGTCCGGGCAGGAGATGTCATTACGGTGAGGGGCCCATACATCCTTCCCAAGACAAGCAATTGTTAGACTTACTCAGGCATCTACTGTGGTTCTAGGCCCAGTTAGATCCTTATGTATATTCCTTTCTAAATCTAGGGAACATAGGTACCTTTATCATTTTCTTTTTTAGAGATGACAACGTTGCAGCTTAGAGAAATTAAATGTATTTGTCCAGGTCAATATCTACCAAGCAGTAGAGCTAGGAATAGAATATCATTGTTTGTACACCCTGTGATACAAGGAGATTGGGCTGGCATTGGTGAGCAAGCGCACTGGTCAGCTCTGTGTGGGGAAGAGGTGGACCAGGCCTGCTGGACTATGACTACAGCCAGCCACTGCTACTTGCTTGGTAGATTGACTGTCTTTACCATCCACACTCTGTCACAACAGGTGCTTGAACAGCATCCTGATGGCCGCTGGAAGGGCCACATCCATGAGAGCCAAAGGGGCACAGACCGTGTAGGCTACTTCCCCCCGGGCATTGTCGAGGTGGTCAGCAAGCGGGTGGGCATACCCGTGACCCGTCTCCCATCTGCACCTCCCCTGCTGCGGCCCGGCTTGTCCCGGATGTCCCAGCCCTCTGCTGATGATCCCTTGCAGCCTCTCACCTATGGCCAACTCCCTCGGGTGGGCCTCAGCCCAGACAGTCCAGGTACATCCTCCCAGAAGCCATTGCAGGGTACTGGCAAGTTGCCAGTCAGCTGTTAACAGTGCCAGCTCTGACCTTGATGCTTCTGCCCCCGCAGCAGGTGACAGGAATAGCGTGGGCAGCGAGGGTAGTGTGGGCAGCATCCGCAGTGCTGGCAGTGGGCAGAGTTCTGAAGGCACCAATGGCCATGGCGGTGGCCTCCTTATTGAGAATGCTCAGGTAGGGGAGAGGGCACCTGGGCATGGTCAGGGCCTGCCCATTGACTGTTTTCTATGTCCTGAGTCGGCTCTTTCTGTCTCCAGCCACTGCCCTCTGCCAGTGAGGACCAGGTACTGTCAGGTCTGCATGCACCATCCCTGCCAGGTAAGAAGGGCAAATGGTGCTGCTGTTGGCTGGAAAGTACAGGTGGAGAGGTAAGGCCTGTCCCTCCTCCATCCACTTGAGACCATTTCTCTTCTTCCTCCTTGAAGACAACCTGAGGCACCATCCTCTGGCCAGTTATCGCTCTGGGGAGATCTTCACCCAGGATGTGAGGCCAGAGCAGCTGCTGGAGGGGAAGGTAAGGTTTCTACTGAGAAATATGCTTCGGGCCTTGGCTTCAGTGTCCACTTAGATCTGGCCCTGGGGAAGGCCAGTGGGCTTGTCACTTTCTGGCTGACGACTTCTCCATCGCATCTCACTCGATGCCGCAGGACGCACAGGCTATTCATAACTGGTTAAGTGAATTCCAGCTGGAAAGCTACACTGCCCACTTCCTGCAGGCTGGCTATGATGTGCCGACCATCAGTCGGATGACTCCTGAGGTGAGTACTGTAGCAAATGAAGGGGGGAAGCCAAGCAGGCAGAGAAGGCCTCTGATGTCCATGCCCTGTGTGACAGGACCTGACGGCCATTGGGGTCACCAAACCTGGACACCGGAAGAAGATTGCCTCAGAGATTGCCCAGCTCAGCATTGCTGAGTGGTTGCCCAACTATATCCCGGTGAGCAGGTGGGGAGGGTGGGGCCTTTGGCTCTTACCCCAGGCTATGGCCTTGAGAGGAGGAAACTTCCTCTCTATGGTGGGAGCACCAGGTTTGAGGGTGGCTTTCTTCCAGGTGGACCTTCTGGAGTGGCTTTGTGCCTTGGGGTTACCACAGTACCACAAGCAGCTGGTGAGCAGTGGCTATGACTCCATGGGGCTGGTGGCCGATCTCACATGGGAAGAACTGCAAGAGATCGGGGTGAACAAGCTGGGTAAGGCTGGCTTTGAGGCCTCTGAGCGGCCCCTGAGCCCCAGTACCTGTAGCTTCTCTGAGAGAAGGAAAAAAGGGGTCTACCCAGGGCAAATGGGACAACCTGGACCCAGCTAACCTATCTGCCTCTGTCTACCCTTCCCAGGGCATCAGAAGAAGCTCATGCTAGGTGTGAGGCGGCTGGCAGAACTCCGGCGGGGTCTGCTGCACGGGGAGGCCCTAGGTGAAGGCGGACGCCGGCTGACCAGGGGTCCAGAGCTGATGACCATCGAAGGCCTAGAGAATGGGGAAGGTCCAGCTGTGGCTGCACCTCGCCTCCTCACCTTTCAGGGCAGTGAGCTGAGCCCAGAGCTGCAGGCAGCTATGGCAGGGGGTGGCCCAGAACCGCTCCCCCTGCCCCCTGCCCGATCTCCCAGCCAGGAAAGCATTGGTGCACGCTCCCGGGGATCTGGTCACTCACAGGAACAGCCTGTCTCTCAGCCCAGTACTGGTGACCCCAGTGCCCCGCAGGAGAGGAACCTTCCAGAGGGTACAGAGCGCCCCTCTAAGCTCTGCCCCCCACTCCCTGGCCAAGGGCCTGCCTCTTATGTCTTTATGTGCCCACAAAGTTCCCCCTCCAGCCCGGCCCCAGGGCCACCTCCTGGTGCTCCCCGGGCCTTCTCCTACTTGACTGGCTCTCCTGCGGCTCCTCCAGACCCCCCTCGGCCCAAACGCCGCTCCCACAGCCTGAGCCGGCCCGGCCCTGCCGAGGGGGAGGCCGAAGGGGAGGCCGAAGGGCCGGTGGGCAGTGCCCTGGGCAGTTACGCCACCCTTACTCGGAGACCAGGACGCAGCACCCTTGCCCGGACTAGCCCTAGCCCGACCCCAGCTCGAGGGACCCCCCGAAGCCAGTCCTTCGCCCTGCGTGCCCGACGTAAGGGGCCCCCACCCCCGCCCCCCAAGCGTCTCAGTTCAGTCTCCGGCCCCACCGAGCCACCCTCGCCAGCGGGAAGCCCAGGGCCCAAGGAGGGGAGCACGGGTCCCCGGAGGAGAACGCTCAGCGAGCCCGCTGGCCCCTCGGAGCCCCCCGGCCCTTCCGCCCCGACTGGCCCAGTGTCGGACACAGAAGAGGAGGAGCCTGGGCCCGAGGGCGCATCCCCATCCCGGGGCAGCTCCGGAGAAGGGCTGCCTTTCGCAGAGGAAGGAAACCTGACAATCAAGCAGCGGCCCAAGCCGGCTGCTCCCCCGGCCCGGGAGACATCCATAGTGCCTGGCCTTGACTTCAACCTCACAGAATCAGATACTGTCAAAAGGAGACCCAAATGTAAAGAGAGAGAGCCGCTCCAGACTGCACTGCTGGCCTTCGGGGTAGTGGGTGCAGACGCCCCTAGTCCCTCTGCCCCCCAGGCCCCATGTCAACCTTCCACAGCTGCCTCTAACCCTCCCCGGTCTGAGCCTAGCAGCCTGCCATCTCAAGGACCGCCATCCCCTTCTCTCAGCCCCGTGTCTCAGCCCCCGGGCCACCAAGGGTCCTCTGCTGGGCCTGCTATGGCCACAGGCAGTCGGCTGAATGTGGAGCCCGAGCCTCCTGCCGCCTTCCTCAGAGTGCCCGGAGCAGGTGAGAAGTGAGACCTGCAGAGGGAGGGTGCTGTGCGTGGGGGTCCCACGCAGCCAGACACAGGGTCCCCTCTGTCTCTACAGGAACAGCTCCCAAGCCTGTGTCTGTGGCCTGCACTCAGCTGGCATTCTCTGGCCCAAAGCTGGCTTCCCGGCTCGGCCCCCGCCCAGCGCCCCCTCCGAGGCCTGAGAGTACTGGGCCTGTGTGTCCAGGCCAGGCCCAGCAGAGACTGGAGCAAACCAGCTCATCATTGGCAGCTGCACTGAGGGCAGCTGAGAAGAGCATTGGCGCGGAGGAGGGAGAGGGGTGAGCTACTGTGGAGGAGGGAGGGAGGGAGGGAGGGAGGAAGGCTGGGTTTGGGAGCATCTGAAGGAGACACTTGTCCAGGGCTAGGGAGGCCTCTGGTGGGATCTTAGGGGCTAGGTTCAGAGTGACCTCCAGAGAGTCCCTGAGCCTCTGACTTCATCTGTAGGGGAAGGAGAGGAACTCCTGCTACGGGAAGGTTGTAGACGTAAGGGATGAGGTGCAAAGTCTCATTAAGGCTTTCCCTTGATGTAGCCCCACGGCAACCACTACCAAGCACATTCTGGATGACATCAGCACCATGTTTGATGCCCTGGCTGACCAGCTGGATGCCATGCTGGATTGAGCAAGACTGCCTTGTGACCCTCCCCTGGCACCCACAGTGGCCTGCCTGCGTTCGCTGCCCGTGACCCAGAATGAAAGACCCTGCCACCCAAGGAACAGGCTGAGGGTTGGCTGGGCTGGAGTATCCTTCCGCCCTCCTGCAGCTTCAAGCAGTGGCTGTCAGACCCAAAGGGGGCTGAGTGGACTTGTGGGAACCTGAGTGAGGGGCCTCAGCTGTGTGGGGGCACAGCCCCTCCCACGTACAGCTGAGCGCTCAGCTCTGGCCCCTGAACAGGGACCTTGGTGAGAGCATTCTCCTCTAGGAGGAGGTGGCCGCAGGGCTTTTCAGATGCTTGCCCCTCCCCGCCCATGTCTAACATCTCTGCTTAGGGAATTCTGTGGCCACCCACTGAGCTGCTCCAGGGCCCTGGGAGGCTGTGAGGAGGCCTATACTTGGCTAGTCTCCTCAGTGCAAGTGTACATAGGAGATGTAAATACACAGCAGAGGCGTGCCTTTCTGCCTGTCGCCGGTGGCCTTGGTGGCCTTGTCATCTCCTGCTGTCCCACACGGGGAGGCAGTGTGATGAGCAGATCCACAGTGCCCATCCTTCTACAACTGTACATAATGTTTTTCAAGCAGAGAGAAATGCATATATTTTAAATGGAATTTATTCTATTAACTGCCTGAGAGAATGCAGTGAGGGGAAGGCCTTCTGCCCTCCTGCTGGATGGAGGAGCTGCTTGGTCCAGACCCAGGCTCTGTAACTATTACCCGCCCCCCAACTAACACCAATGAAAGTGTCATTCCATGTGATTGGGCTGTACGTGGATCTGCGCTCAGACCTGGGGGCGCTCATCAGTGCGGAGGGTGACGGCTGCAGCCTTGGGAAGAGAACCTTTCATGAATGTCTCATGGATCCACCACAGGTTTTTCTTAAGTAATTTACAATTTTAATATAAACCAGTTGACATTCATTCCCAAAAGGCTCATTTCCAGTAAAAAAAAAAAAAAAAAAAAAAAAAAAAAAGAAAAGAAAAGAAAAGTAAAAAAGTCTTCCAGAACAAGGCCAGAGCTAGGCTGGGTCCCCCAGGATGACGCATGGCCAGCTGACAGGGGCTCCAGGGTGAGGTGGGTTCTTGTCCATCTTCCAGCCCAGAGGAAGGGGCGGGCCTCAGGAGCACAGACAGGCCCTGCCCCGGGAGAAGGGCATGGGTGGCAGGGAGGAGGGAGGAGGACACAGCATCTTGCATAGCAACAGTCACTGCTTCCACCAAAACCGAGGCTGCCACAGACTTAAGAGAGGTGGGTGTGCAGTAAGGGGACCCCAAAGAGAGGCAGCTCATTGGGGGGGAAAGGGTCCCTTTACTAAGGGCCTGAGGTCATACATTCAAGAGTGCCCCTGGCAAGGCCAGGGAGAAGCCAGGGTGGTCCTGTCAAACCATGGCTACAACCCCTCGGCTCGTTCATGAAAAGCCCGAGTCAGGAAGACAGCAGGGTCTCCAGTGACCAGAGCTGAACCTCCAGTGCCGCCATGAGGCACAAAGACACACGCTGACACACATGACACCAACTCCCCAGACTCGGGAGTCAGTCTGGCTCCAGCCTGGTAACCAGGGCAATGCTGGCCACCGTGGCCGATGGCTCAGAATGGGGAGTTCATGCCCAGCTTCGTCTCAAACTGCAGCTTCTGTCGCTTCTGGTAGCGGACGCGGACCCTGGTGAAACATTAAAATACAGTTGAAAACTCAGCTTGGAGGCTCAGGCCTGTAATGCTAGCTTCTTGGGGGCTGAGGCAGGAGGATTAGTAAGAGCCTGTCTCAGAAAGTTAAGAGAGTGCTAGGGCTCTAGCCAGGGCAGAGTGTATTGGAGGAGCTGCTCACTCTCGAGCGCTAGAGAAAAGAGGTTGGCACAGCCACATACCAGAGGACCGAGCAAGCGGCTGACAAGGCGGTGACAGAGCACCATGGAGAGCTGCGCTGCCGTGTGTGCTGCTAACTCACCGGATCTCATGCAGCTTTACAATCTCGTTGGTGACAACCACAAGGACCAGGGACAGGCAGCCCAGGAGCCACGTCAGCAGGGGCACATCCTCTAGGCCAAAGTGGACACGTGTGTCCCTGTGTGTCCATAGCTGCAGGTCCACAACCGTCTGCACCACCTGACCTAGGAGCCTGTGGAAGGAAAGACCAGCCGTGGGTCAGCCCAGAGTCCTGCTTGCTTTCCTAGTGCAGTTACTTCAAGGAGGGCAGCCAGACCTGTCTTCCTCCCACCTATGACCCCAGGCCTGCTCCACAGCCCCTCCATCAAACACTACTCACACCACAGGCACGGTCACTGCCCACCAGAGGTTTGTCAAGGGGCTCTTTCTCCACAGAGGCTTAGTGCGATGGACATGGGTGATGGAGATAAAGACTAGAAAGATTGGCCAAAGGGGTGTCAAGGCTTCACTGGCCCAAGGTCTTGCCTCCCACCTTGAGCCTTCCCCATTAACAGTCAGCAGCCCCTACGACAGAGTCCTCACCAGTGTGCAGAACAATTAGGGCAGCTGTGAGCTTCTGAGCTGCCAACAGCCCGTTGGCAAAATCCTCAAACCAGGCTGGAGCTCTGTCGTCATTGCTGCCAAAGGTAACAAAGGCTCAGCATCCTGAGGGCCCACAAGAGAACGGGCTGGGGTGGTGAGGGAAGAAGCCCCAGGACCCACCTGCAAAGCATGACTGAGGAGCAGTTGGTGAGGTTGCGGGCCCGGGCACTGTCACAGAAGCTTTGCAGGGTGAAGCCAAAGCAGATGAGGCACGAGCTGATGGTAAGGCTGAACTTGAGCAAGAAGCAGAGCAGGAAGTAGTGCTGCGTCTGTGGCATAAAGGAGGGCAGTCAGGAGCTGGAGAGACGGCTCAGAGGTTAGGAGCACTGACTGCTCTTCCAGAGGTCCTGAGTTCAATTCCCAGCAACCACATGGTGGCTCAACCATCTATGATGACATCTGGTACCCTCCTCTGTATACTGTATGCATGATAAATAAATAAATCTTAAAAAAAAAAAAAAAAAAAGAGGACAGTAGACCTATGGGTCACCCCAGGCTACAAGGCAGACCTGGTACCTGCTCATCTTTTGCACATTTTGCAAGCTCAGCAAATGGACATGCCTCAGGGAATATGGACCAGGGACTACATTCCCAGCAAGACTTTCTCAGTTTTGACCACTACCTTTACTAGCCAAGCAGCAGCTAGTGGTCCCTGATCTGTGCATAGCCTTCTAGGTTAGGCCTACTCCCCGCTCCAACCCTCAGACCCCCTGAGAAGCTCTGGTGACCTGGATTCGCCTTACTTACCTTCTTAGGAATGGATTGAAGGTTTTTGCCTGTTGCCATAGACATGATGGAGCTATGTGGTGGTTTCCCCAATAGAGAGATGCTGAAATTAAGTGTAGGTAGAGGATCAGTGATTACTACCTATCTCCTAATTCTCCAAGGGAACATCTACAGGAATGAGGTGATCCCTGAACCATCTTGCCAGAAAATTCTAAGCCCCTTGAGATGCCAACTGATACCCCAGCCCCAGTGGCTGAGCACGGAAGGGCTTCGAGGCCTCTTACCTGAGCAGAGGGTAACAGAAGCAGGATAGCCATAAGATGTCTGTAGTGCTCAGGAGTGGCGGCAGCTGGACCAGGCAAGAAAGGAACTAAACCAAGAAAGAAAATGCCATCAAATTTGTAGACCCCAAGGCTACCTTGCCCTTGCCCAATAGACTCAACATCTTGACCAAGAGGAGCAGGGAATAGAGAACACTTCTAGCAGTGAGGTCATTTCCAAAGCTGTGGGACACGCAGAGGCATGTGACTATCTATACTGCACCCCCAGATTCCTCAGACTCATAACTATAGCTCCCTTATAAAGGCAGGTAATACCCATGCAGGCCCTGGCTCACCTGAATGATCACAAGGGTCAGCTGGCACTGCAACAGGAACAGGAAGCACTTGCGGATGCCATAGGTGGCGTGTCGAGCCTAAGGACCAAGAAGGACAATAATGATTCAGTCCTGCCTGGCCTCTCTTGGGCCCTACAAGCAAGCTTCAGCCAAAAGCCATATGCCCATGGTGCTCCCATGAGGAAGAGCCAACTGCCTATGGTGCTCCCATGAGGAAGAACCAAATGCCCATGGTGCTCCCATGAGGAAGAGCCATATGTCCATGGTGCTCCCATGAGGAAGAGCCAAATGCCCATGGTGCTCCCATGAGGAAGATCCAAATGCCCATGGTGCTCCCATGAGGAAGAGCCAAATGCCCATGATGCTCCCATGAGGAAGAGCCATATGTCCATGGTGCTCCCATGAGGAAGAACCAAATGCCCATAGTGCTCCCATGAGGAAGAGCCAAATGCCCATGGTGCTCCCATGAGGAAGAGCCATATGTCCATGGTGCTCCCATGAGGAAGAACCAAATGCCCATGGTGCTCCCATGAGGAAAAGCCAAATGCCCATGGTGCTCCCATGAGGAAGATCCAAATGCCCATGGTGCTCCTATGCATGAGGTCTAGAGGGACAAGAAGTATCATGTGCTACAACTCTACCTTCAAAGCTACCCCCAGAGGGCCCTGTACCATCCCCCTCATACCTATCTGACACCCACCTGCTCAATGAGCCGGATGATGCTGATGGTTTCTTCCTGGCGAAAGGTCAGGGAGCATGGCAGGCTGTTGAGTTGTCCTGATAGCTGCAGGGGAGAAAGGCCATCGGAGGCCTGGGCCATGGTGGTGCTGGTGGCATAACCAAAAGTCTCCCAGGAGCAACGGGATGGGTACAAGGGATCCAGGGCAATGCTGCTCAGTAAAGGGAAAATCCGCCCATGAACTATACTCTGCAAAAGTTGTCTGCCACAAGAGTGGAGCATCCCTCTTCTCCTACCAGATCCAGGTCCCTGGGAGTCCCAGCTACATGTAAATATATCCACCCATGGTCTGAGAAGCAGAGATTGGCCCACAGTCCCAAGTCTCTCCCTGACCTGACATCGCTCTGGAGGAAGAGGCAGCTGTTCCGAAGGTTGGCAGAGCTGCCCAGGCAGCAGGTCACCTCCCCATACTCCTGCATGATCTTTATCATCTCACACATGGCTGTGGGCAGGTGAGAGTCACGAGAGTCAAGCAGGTGGAGCCCTGTGTGGGTGCTAGCAGAAACCCACAGGCCAAGAGGACAGGGAACCGTGGGGAGCAGAACCCTACCCAGCAACATAAACCCTCACTTGAGGCTCCCAGAAATGAGCATGTTCACAGCATCATTCCACTGGATCCCCAGCTAGTCCCAGCCCAGGTTTTTTTCATTCTGTGCCTAGAAAACTCTTATCCCCTGTGAGCTACCCAGTGCCCATCCCTAGCAGAGCTCAAGAGGAGGGGCCACAGTACTCACTATCGGGAGTACAGTCAGTGAAGAGGGGTACCAACAGTGGGACATTGTCAATGTTCTGCAGGTGGGGCCGCACCTGGTGGATGCCCCGGGGCAGCTTGGCCTGGAGGAAGCAGAGATGTCAGTAGTCTCGAGACAGGGAGCAGAAAATTGCATCTCCTGCCTCCTCCTCCTCCTCCTCCTCCTCCTCCTCCTCCTCCTCCTGCCTCTCACTTTCTGAAGCAATTCTTGGCCACTTCAGGGGAAGAGGACAGAGTCCACCACCATACCCGGTTGCAGTCCTCCAGGAAGCTGGGGATGTCACTGTCCGTGGGCTGGAAGCTGATGAGGTCTGAGTGACCCTCCTCCTCCAAGAGGAGGAGTCCTTCTGCATCATCCCTGGACACTATGGAGATGAAAGCCTATGCTCACCTTGGGCCAGCCTTCCTGGAGGCTAAACCACACCCTGCAGATGGTACACAACCTTCTGCCTCCAGGCCTCCCCTTTGAACAGCCCACTGCTACTGCCCACAAGAACATGGCTGTTTCCTGAGGGAGTGACCTCTAGGAAGGGCCCACGCAAGTTTCCCTAGCTATACTTCCCAACAAGGGGATCTCTCCCCACACCCTGGCCCTCACCTTGATTCAGGTCATCATGGAGAGAGCCCGCATGGCTGGGGCTGGAGGGAGGGATCTCAGAGCCAGGCATGTCACCATTGGGCGTGAGGGACACGTGGCAGTTCCAGCCTGTCTCCAGGCCCATCTTCTCAGCAAACACCTGTGAAAGGCAGATGGTGATGGGGGGGAAGGGCTCAGGAAGACCAGCGAGAACCAATGGGAAGGCTCTCCCTACCTTGCTTTTGAGTTCATCCTCCAAAGAGAAGTAGACAAAGCGGATACAGGCGTTGACCAGCCCATCGATGAGGCGCACGATGTCCAGGCGGGCCTGGTACTGGGAGGACACCATGCCCATGAAGATCTGACCGCTCAGGGCCTGCATACAGTCTTCCTTCTCCAGCACCTCCCCGATCCCTTCTTCAGATGGCACAAGACACAAAAGCCAGCCGGCATGTGGCAAGACAATCAGGACACAGCCCAGTCAGGACATGGAGGAACCAGCAGATTCCAGGAGGCAGCCCAGGGCCACACACGGAGGACAGACACACCCAAATCCATGAGTACAAGAGCCCCGGGGGAACCACACACACAGCCACACAGGTGCACAGAGTCAGGAAACGTGAAGAGCCAACACACACAAGAGGACAGACAATGAGAAGTACTCATCAGTGAGGTGAGCATCCTGGGGAGCCATGCTGAACATGGCTCAGCTCCTGGCCAGCTCTGTGCCAGGGCTAGGGGCCCAGTCACACCCTTAGCACCTGTCTCCTGGGATTATAAGATATGGCCAAAAGTGTGCTTGGGACAGAAGGTAGAGTCCATGTCCCTCTGTTCTAACCATTTGGGCTTGGGTTTTTGCCTAATTCTGATAAGGTAATACTTTATAAATGCACAATTTTAAACCTTTCTAAGAAAACACTTTTATATACATCAATTCTCTTGAACACCACAAGGAACCCATGAAGAAGGCATGAAGAGAAAATGAAGGATTTCCATGGCACAGGCTAGTGAATGCCACACTGGCATCCCAGTTCCTGTGGACTGCCCATGGCACTTTCTTCTGACTGATGCCCTGACCCTCTGAAGCCTGACAGCCCCAGGGAACTAGCCCCACGTCACTCCCGCTGACATGGAAGTTCACGGTACCATCTGAGCTCCAACTGTTGCGTCGGATGTTTGGCTTGATAGGGATGGTGCTGGGCAGCTCGCACATGGTGAGGATGCTGTTCTGTCCAGGTGCCTGCAGCAGCTCAATGCACTTTCCATTGAGCTGGGAGGACAGGGTGCAGCTCATGGGCTTGTAGGCAAAGGCAGAGCAGTAACCAGACAGGCAGGCTCGCTGGTAGAAATCCAGCACTTTTTTTCTGCCAGAGAAAGTAGAAAGGAAGAGAGACAAAGGTCACGAGATGCCCATGGCCAGCAGAGAGGCAACAAAGCGGCAGAGCCCCTCACTCACCTGTCAGAACCCGAAAGAGGGTAGATGTCAGCACCGTCCCAGAAGTCTGTGCAGGCCTCCAAAACCACATCAGCAGTGCCATGTGACAGCATCTGCTCTGTGCCTGGGGTAGGGAAAGAGATCACATCATGAGGCCAAATCAGCTCCTGCCTTATTCTGACCTAACACACTGCAGTCCTTACAGATTATACAAGGTATTCCTGACAGAGAAAGGGACATCCCTCAGACCTCCCGGTCAGTAAGCCACCATGAAACACTGCCAGACTAGTAATGCGGCAGTACACACCCCATCCTTTGGAGAGTCCGTCTCTGTGACTCTGGTCCCCAAGCCCGCCCAGTCTGTGCCACACTGAAGAACTTGGGGAGGTGTCTAGCACCCACTTGACTTCTCCTCTGGATAGATGGGAGAGGGTATAGTCTCCTGCCACCAAGCCCTGCAAGGTTTGTGTGAGGCTTACTGGTGGCAGTGTCTTTGATGAAAAGGCTGATCATGTGGCTCAGTGGGGGGCGCCTCTTGGTGACACAGGAGGGCCGCCCCAGCGAAGTCTCCTTCACAGTCTCGGCACTGGGGAGGCGGTAGAGCGCCAGGTGGTTCTCCTGTTTGAAGAGCTCCTTGGCCCCTGGAGTGAAGCCTGTGAACAAGAACAGCACAAAGAGCCTTAAAAGAGGGGACAAGGCTGCACTGGCCACCTACAGGTGGGAAGACAGACTAGCTAGCCTGGCCAGCTCCTGACAGCTCTATGTCCAATGATTAGTCATCTTGCCCGGCTAGAAAGCTAAGAGTGGCTATGTTCATGACAAAAGAATGCCATGCCAAAGACAGTCAGTGCCAGGCTGCTCTGAAAGGTCAGCAGTCATTCAGGTGACCCCACCCCAACGCCATGGCCACAGTGCCATACCAATGAGCCGGGCCAGCTCACAGAGGCCCCAGGGCACATGCACAGGCAGCACAGCGCTGTGGCTCTCCTGCAAGGCGATGTTGCACAGGTGGTCGGAAAAGCGACACAGGCGCTCGGTGACGCTGGCGTTACACAGATTCAGCAGCACATTGAGGCCCAGGGGCTTCAGGGAGGTAAGGTGTAACTGCCAGTTGGAATCATCAAACTGAATGCATGAAGGGTTCTGCTGGTCTTGGGACAGGCTCAGCATCTCTAAGTGGTAGTCACACACGAAGTCCTCGGCCTCATAGGGGTCACCCTCTGTTCCAGGCTGGGTCTGGAGGAAAAGTGGGGGTAAGAGAAGCCCCAGGCTGGGGGAGGAAGGGGAGGGGAGGCACAGAACTAGCCCCACAAAAAAAGGCAACCTTCCCCAGGAAGATGCTGGTGCCCACATCCTCCTAGTCTACTACACGGAGGACTGCATGTGACTGTGCTCTTCCAGACCACACTGGTCCAAACTGAGCTATCTCCCTCGGACAGGAGAGCTAGGAAGACCTGTGACAGACAGGGCGGCCTCTCTACGCCATCTCCTCCCTCTCACCTTGCCGGGCTCTTCCTCGCCACCTTCAGTGTCCCTGCTGAAGCTCACATTGGAGCCGGATGGGTGTTTGCTGCGGCCATGGACTTTGTGATGAGAGCGGGGCTCAGAGGGCTTGGGGCCATCGCCAGGCCAGTCACCACGCTCCTGCTCGTTGGAAAGGTGCAGGGCATTGTTCAAGGAGCCAGCGAGAAGGGCGTCTCCTTCATGGGGCTGAGGAGGACAGGAGCACAGGTCTAGGACCAGAGTCCCATGGCTCCTGCAGATCAGGGACACAGGGCAGTTCTGGGCTCCTAACTGCCTTAGCTTTTCAACTTTTTTGTTTTGTTTTGTTTTTTGTTTCGGGGACAAAGTCTCTCTACGTAGCCCTGGCTGACTTGAAATTCACTATGTCCAGGCTGGCCTCAAACTCACAGAGATCTACCTGCTTCTGTCTCCCGAGTGGTGGGATTAAAGGCATTGTGTGATCATGCTTGGCCACTCATCCCTCATTTTAAACACTCAGAAGTCCCAGGAATCCAGATCCCCTCTCTCTCCTAAGCCTCATTCTCCCAAGGCCACAGGCCCGGCTCTGGGGCTAAGAAGCCTAACCTAACTCCATGGGAGCTGGCCATACCTCCTCCTCTACCTCAGGATGGCAGAAGGAGCGGGTAGACAGGTCATCTGTGAGGTCCTCATGGCTGCTGTGAGGGGGCTCCACCTTCCCGCTGAAGAAGAGTACAGTCTCTGGGCTAGGATTTGGCCATGATAGGATCCCCTGCTTGTCTACACAGCACAGCACCTAGAGGGAAGGAAGCAGGATTAGAAAAGAACTCTGCATTAGTCTAACTGCCCAGTGGCCACACACAAACTGATGAACAAACAATCCAGACCCAGCCAGAAGGTCTGGTGGGATAGGTGCACCCTCCCAGCAGGGCCTCCTCACCGTAACAGAGCCCAAACTATGCAGCAGACTGGCGCTGTGGCTCAGTGTTGGCGATGTCCCCTGGATCACCCTCAGAAAGTGACCCCAAATGCAGCGCAGCATTTCCTGGTGGGAGACAGACAGTCTATGAGGTCATTTGGGGCTCAGCTTTATTTCTTTGAAGACAATCTATAGGGTCCAAATCAAGGAAAGTCCAGGGAGGTGCTGAGAAGTAGGTTCGAGGACAAGACACTGATATTGGATCAGGCCTGGGTCGTGACATATACAAAAGGGATGGGGGGCGGGACAAGCACGCCAAGAGCTCAGCTGGAGGTCAAGGCCACAGAATCACAGGGGTCCAGGAAGGACACAGCCCTTACATGGCAGGGGACTGGAGGAAACCCATCTGTCTCCAGTTTACCTGAGAGGAGACGGCTTCAATATAGCTGCTGAGAGTATCCTCTGAGAACTTTGCCAGCTGCAGAGACAGGGTGAGTGTCAGTGAGGGAAAAGCTACCTGCACAAAGACTTCCATATCTACACAGCTGGATGAGCAAGGCTCCTGACCACTTTGGTAAAGAGAATCAGGCAATCCAACTTCCCATTGGTGGGATCCACACCCAGGCCTGGCCTGGAACCTATCTGATAACGGAAAGCACCTGAAACCAGGCAGAGATTCCCAGGGCCTCAACATGCTAAGCCCAAGGCAGAACTGGACTTACACCCTACTTCCTGGCACAGCCAATTAGCCTTTGTTCCTGCCACTGGCCTCCAGATGCCCGGAACCACATACCAGAGAGCTGGGGGAGGCCTTGCTCATCTGGGCCAGGACACGAGCTTCTCCACAGGCCGTAGCCAGGACCCAGAGGACTGGAAAGAGCAGAGGGAGGATGGGCAGCATGCCGTTCACCTGAGAAAGCAGAGCAACAGCAGGATCCTAAGGAGATGCTGCTCTAAAGGGAGAAAGGAGAAGAGGGGTACCCTGCCACACGCCATCCCCCAGGGAGGAGAGAACAGCTATCCCCAGAGCTGGAAGGCAGGCAGGCCAAGGAGACACACTTTTAAGATAATCCTGAGATGCTCTGGGCTGCAGAGGAGGAGAAATGAGAGAGAAATGCATGACAGGGAAGAAAGGGCCCTCCTTGCCTGGAGCTGGAGAAGTGTGTACTGCCACGAAGTGACCCCGGGTGCATTGAACATGAAGCGTAGGGCATTAGTGATGAGAAAGCCAGCCTGTGGGGACAGGATGGACATCGCCTTAGTGCCTTCCCCCAGGGAGGGGCTGAGATGTAGGCCCCTGCCTTTGCCATTCACACCGCTGGCTCACTCTGGCCTCTCCATATGCACTCTCACCTGGGCTGGGCCCCACAGCGCACCCACGTCTGGCCCTCTCCCTTGCCCTACAGCCCCTCACGCACCAGGACCACCGGCACAGCATAGTGAAGCATCACTGACTGGACTGTGAACCTTTCATTGTCCAGAGCAGTGACCGGGCGCGACAGGGCCGTGTCCAGGCACCATCTGCAAAAAGAGGCAAGCCTCAGTCTCTCTTGGGGGGAGATGCCAGACAGCCACGCCTCGAGAGGATTCTGAGCCTCTCTCCTGGACAAACCTCCGCCAGATGCCTCCAAGTCCTGAAATTCTCGAGTCAGCCCTGGCCCTGAGAGAGGGGCTGTGGCCAGTCTAAAATGCTCACAGGTGCCCACTCCCAGCAAGGCCAGGAATGATGAGACCCTTCCTTGTCATGTCACGTCACCGGAAGCCCTAGAGGAGAAGGCAGCAGGGCAGGACAGGGGAATGGCAGGCAGGGATACCTGATGTTGTCGATCACAGGCGTCTCCAGGACGCGGAAGAGCCGGTGCTGCTGGGGGTTCTGTGGTCCTTTCTTCACCTCTCCCCTCGGGGAGGGTGGTGGGGAGAAGGGGGGGAACAGGTCCCCTGGTTCCAGGACTATGTGTTCGTCATCCTGCCAGCAGTGATACAAAGGGAAGGACCCCATCAGAGAGCATTGTAGGGGTGGGGGGCTGCTTTGTTTGGGGTTTCTTAAACCAGTCCCACTGTACAGCTCACACTGCTCTGGAACCCACAATCCTTCTGCCTCAGCCTCCACAGTGCTAGGATTGTAAGTATGTACCACCATGGTTGGCAAGACCACTCTTCCTTGACAGTGCCAGAAAAATAGTTCCCAAGGTCAGGGTCTCTCCACTAGCAATGAGCCTGCTAGGGTGGGCCCTATGGGATTTGGGGTTCTAGGACTTAAGGATCAAGAAATACAGCAACAGCAGGAGAAGGTTCCAGGCCTGCCCAAGGGCCCTTGTAAATCCCCAAACCAGCCAGGAAGCTGCAAGATCTCGCCTAAGGACTCCTAGGCTGGAAACTCACTTCAGGTGTCCCCCAGGTATTGTTCCCTCTACCTTGATGCCCCTGAGAGAGGCGAAGGACTCCTGGCCAGGCCTCAGGGCTATGATGTCTCCTTCTACCAACAGGCTAACTGGCAGGTTTACCAGGTGTCCATCTCTGTAAGCCCAGTGCAAGGACCAGGAAGGTGCAAAGGGCATGTGGAGGTCTGGATACATGGCATTCGGCCATATGATCTCCTTTCCATCCTTGAGAGCATCTAATAAGAACCAAAACAATAGTTCTGGGTCTGCGAAGCTATTCCATGCATGCCAATGCAGCACATATTTCAATGCCTTCCCTGGGAAGCCCACTCTAGTACCCACGTATATCAAGAATGATTCCAGTACTGTGGGAGGGAGCACAGAGGGAGTTAACCTGCTTGCTAGGTGACAAGAAAGGACTTCCAGGAAGAGGGGCCGGCATGGGGAACAGGCCAGGAAGAGGGGGAAAGACTTCATCAGTCAGAGACAATGAAGGAGAACCAGCTGAGATGGAGATGAGCAGAACAGAGGCACAGGGTGGGTTGGACAGCGGGGCTCTAGGGCAGGAGGTCATATGGAATGTGACAGTAGAAGGAGAGGCTGAACGGGACAGACAGAGCCTATGGAGAAGCAGCCCTCAGAAGTTTTATGTGGATCTGGGATGGCCTGGAAAAGGAAGAGGGAGCCACAGGGGGCACCTGTCAACCTAGACCTGTCTGGCTGGGTCTGGGCTGTTCTTCTGTGACCTGTGTGGCCACTGGGCAGTCAGGTCAACGGTAAACTTTTTTCTAATCCTGCTTTTTTCCCACCCATTTCAGAGAAGAACCCACAGAGCGTAAGTACCGCAGCGTCTCTGAAAATATCACATGTGCCTGGGAAGCAGAAGTCACGGACTTCCCAAGCAAGTCTTCAATCTACCGTCAGAGCTCCATAACTGATGGGCAGAGAGTGGGCAGCACCCCACTCCCTTAAGAATACACCTCTAGGGGCTGGAGAGATGGCTCAGCGGTTAAGAGCACCGTCTGCTCTTCCAGAGGACCTGGGTTCGATTCCCAGCACCCACATGGCAGCTAACAACTGTCTGTAGTTCCAGTTCCAGGCAAACACCAAGGCAAATAAATAAATAAATAAAGTTTAAAAAAAAAAATACACCTCTACTCAAGGCCTGGACCGCTCACCGTGGGCTCCAGCCTTCTCCTCAACCCTGTTTTCTGTAGACATCTTAGCTTCTCACACCTCTGGGCCAGTATCAGAGGACAAGAAAAACCCTCCAATTTCCCTCCAATTTCCCTCTCACCAAGGACAGAGTCTCTACCAGTCTCCCGACACCAGAGCCCAGAGTGTTACCATTGGCTTCCCACTAATGGTACCATTAGCCATTGCCTGGTGCCCACAGCCGTCCTGTAACTCACAAGGATGAAAGCCTGGCAGTGAGTCTTTCTGCAGACTGCTCTGACCCTTAGCCTCACCTTGGATTTGGTCAATGATGCCCCGGAGCCTGCGCTCCACCTCCTGGCGCTTCAGCCGATCTTGCCTTCCAATGAGGATGAGGTTGAGGAGCAGCAGCAGGAACAGGGCAGAGGCGTTTACCAGCTCCACCCCGCGACTGGTGTGGAGGAAAACAGACGGGCATGGATCTCCCGGCCAGCTCCACAGCCCAGCATGCCCCCTTCCTCCAGCCACTCCTGAAAGCGGTCGTGCTAGTTTCCTGCCTCTAGGCAAGTCTCTGTCCCCAGTCAAGGGAAAGGGAAGAAGTCTGTATTCAGGTCACTACTGGCAGCTCAGACACCAGTGCCCTCAGAGCCCTGGGATAGCCTGGGGGTCAGAATGGAGTTTGCAGAAGTCCCGTCCCTGCTTACCTCCCGGCTGGCTGGCCCCCACAGCAACACAACAGCAGCACCACAGCCAAGAGCATGAGAGAAGCCCCCGGCCAGTGGAAACAGGAACAGCGGTTACCGAGGTGCAGGAAGCTGGTCCTCCACCTCTCCTAGAGCAACACGACAGGCAGGCAGTGAGACTCCCCGCTTTCTTCAACATGCCCACATCCTAAGACCACCTCCAGTGAGTAGGGTGGGATCCCACGCCCGGGAAACCAGAACTTCTGACTAGGTCAAGTGTCAGTTGAGTCTTAGCTGTCCAGGGGACAAGCACAGCATGTTCCTGAGGCAGGGCCTCCCTGCTTCCCTGCCGACCCAGCCATGCTCCAGCCACCCCTGAGGACGCTTCACCTTCCACGTAAGACATTTCTTCCGCTCTTTGAGGTGTTTCTCCAACACAGCCTCCAGTTGTTCCTTCAGGATACTGAGGGCCTTCCGGGTAGTCAGGCCCAGGGCTGAGGGAGGCTCTCCCTGCAGAGAGAAGCAAAAACAGTGAGCATGTCCCCAGGGCCCTGCCCAGACTCTGATGACAGGCTCTTCTTCCCCATTCTAACCCCCCACACTCCTTAAAGCCAAGTCAAAAATAAAAGCAAAAACAAGTACTTTCTCGACTCAGCCATCGACCCACTGAGCAGGTGGTTTTTCTGCTCCGTCCAGACATCCAGACTCTTCTTGCTACCCATCCCTTGTCCCCCCCATTTCACTTCAGGACTTCACAGGTCTTTCAGATATCACAGACCAAAAGATATCTATTTCTTTATTGTTGTTATTGGTTGGTTGATTTGGTTTGGTTTTTGAGGCAGGTCTCTCCATGTATCCCTGGCTGTCTTGTCCATGAGGCTGGAGTTCACAGAACCTCCTAAGATTAAAAACATGCATCACCATGCCTTGTTATATTCTCTCTCTCCTTTTGGGTTTTCTGAGACAGGGTTTCTCTGTTTAGCCCTGGCTGTCCTGGACTCACTCTGTAGACCAGACTGGCCTGTAAATCACAGATCCACCTGTCTGTGCCTCCTGAGTGCTGGGATTAAAGGCGTACACCAGCACTGCCTGGAATATAATTATTTAAGAGAGCTAACTCAGATGTTGTTCTTAATTGTTTTGGGGGAGGCATTTAAAAGAAATGTAGGGCTGGTGATGTGGTTCTGCCAGTAAAGGTGCGGGCTGCTAAGCACGGGAACCGAGGCCAAGCCCCGGGACCTGTGAGGTAGGAGAGAGCCAGCTTCTACAAGTTGTCCTTCGACTTACGCACAGAGATGTAATAACTTTAAAAAATAAAAAAAGACTCTACCACCTTTGCCTTCTAATACCACACTATTTTGCAAGACAGGATTTTGCAACGCTAAAAATTAGGCAGGATATAACCTCAGAGGAAAGACAGCTGGCCATTCCTGGGAAAGACAGCACTGTGACTCCACCACACTCTCCCATCACAGATAGCCCTGGCCACAGGGACTGGACATGGAAGCTGGATGACCCCATCCGCGGTCCATGTCTTGAGAACCTCCATTCCTCGGCTTCTATTCCTCCTTCTGTGACTCCAACTGCTCTCCCTCCTTCCACCTCACACCCATCCTTGCCAGCCGTGGATGTTTCCAGGGAGATTTCTGCAACAGTTGCAGACTCACCTACCACCTATGTGGATTCGAGGACTACACTGCAATCCCAGCCAGGCCCTGGTCCGATACAGGCCTCTCTATCGACCTGCCTCAAAGCTGCTTCGTGGGAAAAAAAACTACAAACTCACCCCAACCCCTCCTGCCAGTCACCTCTCCTCCCTCACTACCCAGTCACCTCTGCACTACCCCAGGCTCCACCCCCCACCTTTCCTTCCCATCCCTTCTTTACCTCTTCCAAACCCACTGAAATACCCCAGCCAGAGAAAGACTCCTCAACAGCTAACCCACTTTACCTTTATATTACATTTGTTTGACTGTGTCAAAGATCAACTTTCACAAGTCTGTAGTGATGAACACAAATCCTCCACCTTAGTCTTAGGATACAGCTCCTAGGATGTGGCCGTTCGGCTAGTGTAAAATCTAAGGAACACACTTCCACCTTAGCATTGGGACCCCTAGGGCGTGGCCTTAGAGCCAGTTTAAGATTTGGAATATGCTTACACAAGAGCGATCTCTCTCTCTCTCTCTCTCTCTCTCTCTCTCTCTCTCTCTCTCTCTCTCTCTCTCTCGCTTTCTCTCTCTCTGGGATGAGGAAGACTGAACCAGGATCGTGATTTACCCTTTTGTATCAGTGAGTTGCTTTTCCTAGAACCCTTTAATAAATAAATAATCTTCCTCAGTCAACCATAATTTTCTTGTATTATCTGGTGCCCAACATGGGGCTCAACCCACAAACCTAAAATTAAGAGCCTCATGTTCTACTGACTGAACTAGCTGAGCAAAAAATTAAAGACATATGTGGAAAAGATTTCTGACCTGATTTTAAAAGGAAAGGGAAAGCTGAGGTTTAATCAATTGACAGGAATGAACCCAGCAGAAATTATGGTGCACTTAACTAATGAGGAAATTTCCTCTCTGTGGAAGGATAATGAGCATTGGCAAAGAGTTTGCAGTAATTTTTGGTGAGAGATTAACAACCGTTATCCCAAAAGCAAGAGAATAGAATTCATAAAAATAACCAATTGGATTATTTCTGACACTGTGTAGTAAAAAACAACCTCTGGAGTCCCTACATTCTATACTGATGCAAATAAACCAGGAAAGGCAGAATATAAATCAGGACTTTCAAGTAAAGTGGTTTAAAGCCCTTAACAATTCTATACAAAAGTCAGACCCCCATGGCATTCTTATGGTACTAATGGACTTTATAGAACCCCTGAACATCGTTATCAACTCTCAATATGCAGAAAGATTTGTTTTACATATTATTTAAACTGCTAAATTTATTTCTGATAATACAGAATTAACTTCACTGATACAATTACATGAAATTATCAGAAATAGCATTCTATATATTAACACACACCATACAGGTTTGCCAGGTCCTCTAGCACAAGGTAATGATGATATTGATCAATTATTAATAGTGCTGGAGGCCTCAGAATTTCACAAGAAACACCATGTTAATAGCAAAAGTTTAAAAAGGGACTGTTTCATCACTTGGCAACAAGCCAAGGAAATTATAAAGAAAGGTCTTACCTGTTCCTTCTATAACCAGACTCCATTACCTACAGAAACAAATTCCAAAGGTAGACAAAGAAATGAAATTTGCCAGTTGGATGTGTTTCATTTTACAAAATTTGAAAGATTAAAATATGTACATAACACCACTGATACCTATTCAGGATTTCAATGGGCAACTGCTTTGAGCTCTGAAAGGGCTGATTCTCTAGAATTGCATACCTATTGTAAGTCATAGCTATAATGGATACCTGTACAAATTAAAACTGACAATGCTCTCATAAAATAAAAGTTTTTTTGCATATGACAATATAAAGTATATTACAGGTATATCACACAATCCTACAGGACAAGCAGTTGTTGAAAAATCTAATTGATGGGGCTGGAGAGATGGCTCAGCGGTTAAGAGCACCGGCTGCTCTTCCAGAGGACCCGGGTTCGATTCCCAGCACCCACATGGCAGCTCACAACTGTCTGTAGTTCCAGTTCCAGGCAAACACAAAGGCAAATAATTAAATAAATAAATAAGTGTTAAAAAAAAAGAAGATCTAATTGCACCTTTAAAAAATGCTTTATAAATAGAAAGAAGGAACTAGATCTCCCAAAGACAGATTGAATAATGCCTTATTAATCTTGAATTTTCTTAATGCTGATGAGAACAACATCTGCAGAGAGACACTGGATAACAGAAAAAACTTTTGAACTAAATCAGCCTGTCTACTTCAAGGATGTGCTGACCTCTGAATGGAAACCAGGGTATGTGCTATATTGGGAAAGTGGTTTAGTTTTTGTTTCTGCAGAAAAAGAAAAGCTACGGATATCATTGAAATTAATAAAGATTCAATCAAACAGAAAAAACCTTTTGATAAGGAGAAATGATGGCTCATCCACCAATAAGACAATTCTACAAGCTGTAAGGAAAAACTCACCTAATAAGGGTCAGGGCAGGGTTCAGTTTTTGTTTTTATGGAAAAATAGAAATATCTACCTTCAAGAAGTAAGAAGAGGCTTACTTCTCTCCGGGGCTGGAGAGATGGCTCAGCGGTTAAGAGCACCGTCTGCTCTTCCAGAGGACCCAGGTTCGATTCCCAGCACCCACATGGCAGCTAACAACTGTCTGTAGTTCCAGTTCCAGGCAAACACCAAGGCAAATAAATAAATAAATAATAAATAAATAAAGTTTTTTTAAAAAAAGAAGTAAAAAGACCTTGAACATCTAAACATCTAAAACAGAAAGGAAGACTATCCAGAAAAAATTAAGAGGCAAAGAAAATTTGGGCCCACTGGTACCAATATATTCTACAGGTTAAAATCTCATCTAAATCTCTTTACTTCTAAGAATATGGGGCTGGAGAGATGGCTCAGCAGTTGATAGTACTGGCTGCTTTTCCAGAGGACCTGAGTTCAATCCCTAGCACCCACATGGCAACTCACAACTGTCTGTAACTCTAGTTCCAGGGGATCTGATACCAATGCATATAAAATAAAGTTAAATAAATTTAAAAAAAGAATAGTTGTGGTCCCAATTCAGTTATAAATCAAGCTAACTTTGATTTATAACTCTCCCCGTCCCAAAATCCAAACATATCGTTAAAAGAAAGAATTAAGAGATTCTGTCTCATATCAGAAGAGCCACCTGGTATGGAACAGAAGACAGTCAATAATCTACAGACCATTACTGTCAAAACTCTACTTCTCCCAATAACTCATTCTTGACGCTCTGAAACTTCTTTTGAATATAGTGTTATCCTAAAATTTAAGCTTCATTTTTATATTCATAGTGTTTAATTTCTCCTCTCTCTCTCTCTGAAGACTGGACCAGCAGAATGAAGCTCTGAGGGGTCAGTCCAGTCTTCCAGGAATGTCATGTCTCTATCTGCCATTTTGCATCAGTGAGTGCTTTCCCTAGAACCCTTTAATAAATAAATAATCTTTCTCAGCCACCCGTGATTTTCTTATATTAGGGGTCAGTTCTCTCCCAGGGACCCAGCTCCTGTCACCAGGCTTAATGGCAAGTATCTGTATCACCCGAGCCTCCGCAGCCTCCTCTCCTTCACTGCAGAAACTCAAACCACAGCCTTGTGCCTGCCCGTGGCCTCCTGGCCTCTCCCTGTTCACCCTTCTGGAGTCCTTGCTCTTTCTGTGCCTGCACCCTGCCCTGCCTGGCCAAGGACATACTTGCCACCAACAGCTCTTGCTTCTTTGAGATAGCTCAAATATCACCTCCTGTGGGAGGGACAGTTCTGGAAAGCCCAGAGCTGCACTTCAGATCTGTAGTCTAAAGGCATCGGGGCAACCCTGGCTCTCAGCTTGCATCTTACAGAACTGAGTCTGGATTTGCATGTCTGGATCTCTTACTGCACCTAAAATTCCTTGAGTTTGGGGACAGTATTATTTGATACAGACTGAGGATGAATTCTCCCATCTCGACAAGCCTCCCTACTGAACCACAACAGATGGTGCTGGGCACACACAAGCTCAGTGAACAGCTGGTGAATGGATGTGTGAATTAATGAACACACAAGTAGCTTCAGTGATCCCAATGATACCTTATTTAGGGGACGTCAGCACAAAGCCTACAGTAATACCTGCAGTTTTCAGAGACATGACAGCCTGGTGGTGGTGGCGGCACACACCTTTAATCCTAGCACTCAAGAGGCAGGAGCAGGTGGATCTCTGAGTTTGAGGCCACTCTGGCCAGCACAGAAAGTTCCAGGATAGCCAGGTCTACACAGAGAAACCCTGTCTCTGAGAAGTGGGGGAAGACATGCCTGTCTTAGAACCACCCTAACCCCACTGCACCAAAACTTCTGGATGAACCTGATGTGGAGATGAATATGCTGGACAGATCTCCGGCTGTAAAATGCTAAGGCAATGTATGGACCCAAGAAACAGAGTTTCTGAAGGCAACAAATCTTTCCCAGAGTCCACCTGAAGAGCTTCCACCAGGAAAAGCCTGAGCAAAAGCACAGAATCCTTAGCATGAGATATCTCAAGGCTGTCCCCTGAGAATGAAGAGCTGCAGGACACGCAGGCTGTCTGACACCTTGCCACTCCAATGGCCCCATTTCTGTCCACTGCAGGTACCCGCACTTCTCTTTCTGACTAATTCCAAAGGTATCCCTTGGCTTTCTCTTTGGCCATTTAGTTTGACCTTGGTGGGACATAGACCTCCACAATTCTACCAAGGGCTACCAGGCCTGAGGGGAATGGGCCCAATGCCACATACCTTGAATTGTAGATGTACATGAATAGAGTCCCCAGTGTTGCCTATCACTGAACACCTCAGCTTTCCAGAATGTTTACCCCAAGATCCTCAGCTTATTTATCTGTTTTTTTGAGACAGAGTTTCTCTGTGTAGCCTTGGCTGTCCTGGAACTCTCTGTAGACCAGGTTGTCCTCAAACTCAACAGAGATCTGCCCAAGTGCTGGGATTAAAGGCATGTGTTACCGCTCTTAGCTTCTTTACCTAAATCCAGTAGGATCCTGACCCTCCAGAGCCCAGGGTCCAAAGCAACTGTTCAGTGCTGCTAGGGTCTTATGCAACTCCTAGAAGGGCAGAGGCCTTCATGGGGGCTCTAGAGGAGAAACACAAAGGACTACAAAGGGCAGGCTGGGCCTGCTCCTCCCTGGTAGAGGAAGGAAGAGGATCTGGGACCAGAGGAAGAAGCCTAGGCCCCTAGCACCTTCCCTCACACTATCCTGCTCCTTTGGCTTCCTCTTCCTGATATAAGAGTTCCTGGGATGGACAGGCTCCACAGACCTGATGTGTAGCGCAGTGGGGTGGGGATGGAAGAGACACAGGCCGCATGCCCAGGAGATGAAGACAAGCAGGAAAAGGATCCAGGTAGAGTGCCCCGGCCGTAAGCTTACATGGGAAGCTGCCGGACCTCAAGCTAGCACCTTATGCCCAGGAAGGAGCAGTTCCCAATAAGACTGAGAAAAACCTATGAGGAGAAGGCAGAGAACCAGAGAGGTCCCCTCTGGCTAGGGCTGCAGTGCACTCGGTGGCCACCCTGACACCTACTGCCTCTTTCTCTGCAGTCCTATGCACAGGGCTGCCCTCCTCATCATCATCACTCACTCCCCCCTGTCCCAGGTACTCTGCTCCTCTCCGGGTGACTGGAGGCATGGTCAGAGGGTGACAGAGCTGCATGGACAGGACACCTGCAGAGCTGTCTGCATGCATCTGCCCCCGTGTGCATGTTGTGTCTGGCCAGGGGCACCAACTCCAGACAGAGGATTAAAGACAGTGCAGTGAGGGAAAATAAGCTATTCTGTAATTACATGCTGCCCAAAGGAAGTGCCTGCCCACACAGGCTGGCCCTGTGCTGAGTGCTGGGCCTTCTGACACGGCCTACTCTCCACAGGCTACTCTCCAACTGCTAAGCCTGTTGCGTTCACGCCTCTGTGGCAGGAGAGCCAGAGTTCAGGTCAGATCTCTGCTTTCCTGTTGTCTGAGCTTTTCCCCAGTGGCAGAAGATCCAGAGCTAGGGTGTCCGGTGGGAAACCATCGTACTTTCTGAAGGAGGCACGAACCGGGTTGTAGGGAACAAAGTGACCCGGGGTACTCCGTGTTCCTCAGAGACTTGAAGAGATACTTGAAGTATCTAAACAATAAATAACCTAAGTCGACGCACGCTAAGGTGAAGGGTGAGGAACATTCCGCTGTGCCCTAATTAAGTTTCCAAAGTCAACAAGAGATTTTTTTTCCCTGCTTCTCTGATGCTAAAAACTCACCCTTCCTGCCACTAGCACCTCTAGACCTACTCTTGGGGGCAGGATTGAGGCTTCCTCCCCAGAAGGACCAGGACAGAAGGACTCAAGTCTTCCAGGAAGAGCCAGCCCTTCCCACCACCATCAGCACACACTCTTAGCTGGAGCAGAGATGTAGTTGTTGTTTGGTGGATTGGTTTTTGTTTTGTTTTGTTTTGTTTTGTTTTTCTAAAACAGGGTCTCACTACATAATCCCAGCTGGCCTAGAACCCACTATGTAGACCAGGCTGGCCTCAAAGTCAAGAGATCTGCTTGCCTCTGCTCCTAAGCACTGACATTTGCCCATGATGGAGGGCAAACAGGAAGTCCTGACTTGGGAGGTTGGATGCCATCCCAAGCTGGGCTGGTTCTCTCTGGCCCACCACTAAAGGGGAGATAAAAGCCGGACTTCACACTCATGGGAACAACAAGGGCAGTGACCGACAATCCCAAGCAGTAATCTAGCACTGAGCAGGACCCACTGCAAGGTGTACAGCTCAGCATCAGGTGCTCTACGGCCGTCCAACAGCAGGTGCACTGAGCTTTCTTGCACCCACCTCAGCGAGAAGCCTCACCCATGTCCCTGCTGAGCACTTCTGAGGTTCTCTCCACTTTTCTTCCTACTCCATCTGCTTCAGGAGCAGCAAAACTATGGCAGTACACTCAGGAAGGCAGGTTACAAATATAAGCCTCCACTGGTGGCCTTGACAACAGTGACCACCAGTTACAATCAGCTGGGCTGGCCCCTTCGCCAGGTCACCCCGTCACAGTACAGACAGACAGGAATCCAAGCTGAACTCGGCACAAACCCAAGTCCCTGAAGGGTAAGTCAGCCACTCCCCATCCCTCTGGGTATGGCTGGCACATCTGGACGCATCTGCAGCTGGTAAATGGAGAGGCCGAGCAGCACTGCCTACCCGCCTTCCTTCCCTGTAAAAGCTCCCGTAGACCTCAGCACTTTCACACCCGCTTCCCCACCTTCAGGAGCCACTGAAAGCCAGCAGAAACTATCCAAGGCCCAGCTCCTTAGAGAGAAGGGATGGCACCCAGCCCTGAGAATCTGTCACCTGGACATGGAGTCTTGGGTCCTGGCATCCTTTCCCCTCTGGGAAACTCAGTCCCCAAGGCTGCTCTGGGTAACCTGGAAACCTGGCTGGCCATTCCAAGACATGCTAGCCTTTGGGCTCTCAGTGCCCATCTCCTTCCTTCCAAAGCCTTGGCCCAGGCTCACACCGGCTGCTTCCTGCTCGGCAGCATCTTCAGGCCTTGGGCAAGCACAGCCCAGAGCCTCCTTCCCTCCCAGGCAGGAAGGAGGCAGTGAGCACTGTGAGAGTCAAGGGGGCATACTCACCGTGCTGTGCTTGCCCTGGTGGGGGATCCATAGCTCTGCCTGCTTGAAGAGCATGGGCAGAGCCTGAGGGACAAGCAGTCAGGTACAGTAACTCCCAGTACCACCCTCGAGGAGAGAGGAGGAAACAGCAGAATGAGAGAGCAAGAAGAGAGAGATGGAGAGCCAGAAGAGAGAGATGGTGTGTGAGAGAAGGGGGGGAGAGCCGGACCCTGCCCGAGGGAGGCTGGTGCTGCAGAGAGCGGAGCTTCAATCTGCTGATTAATTCAGCCTATTTCCAGTCACGCTGCAGATTCAGGGAGGGAGGAGGAGGCAGCAGGCAGCAACAG
This sequence comes from Sigmodon hispidus, assembly GCA_004025045.1. Classification (NCBI taxonomy): domain Eukaryota; kingdom Metazoa; phylum Chordata; class Mammalia; order Rodentia; family Cricetidae; genus Sigmodon; species Sigmodon hispidus. The sequence continues at coordinate 177,478 of PVIH01002524.1, forward strand.
CAGCCCTGAGAGGAGGGAGGGAGGGAGGGAGGCAGAGAGGGGGAGGTGGGGAGGGAAGAGAGAGGAAGGAGGGTGAGGAAGGGAGACTTGAGAGGTAGAAGTTGCTCCACAATCTGCCTGATGTCTAAGAGCTTGGCCCTTCAAAGGAGACCAGTGCAGGGTGAGCACAGAGGCAAGACACAGCTGGAGGCTAGCCAGATGGACAGAGGGATGTTTGGACAGATAAAAAAGGATGTTCAGGGCTTGGGGCCCCAAGGGCAAAGGCTGGCACCCAGGAGTACTCAGGTTTGCTTATGTCCACCTGTCCTCTGCCCCCAGGTCACTAGTTAGGACCCACTGTGGGTGAGCTCATCACCCAGCAACAGCAGCCTTCGATGCGGGAGCTGCAGGAAGGAAGGAGGGGAGAGAGCCGGCCGGTGCCTTATTAATAGCAGCACATCCTGGGGGGGGGGGGCAGGATTCCAGCACACTTCTAAAGGCCCAGGAGTCCAGGGGAAGAAAGAGGCCACATAAGAGGGCTTCTTAGGATCTGAACAGCCCCTTTCCACAAAGGGAGCAGGGCATCCAGGCTGCCAGAGACCAGGGCTGCCTGGGGACACCTGCATCTGCTGGGGATACCTGCATCTGTTTGTTTGTTTGATTTTTTGTTGTTTATTTATTTGTTTGTTTGAGACAGAGTCTCTCTATATAGCTCTGGGTGTCTTGAAACTCACTGTGTATGTAGACCAGGCTGGCCTCAAATTCAAGTGATCTGTATCTGTCTGCCTTTGTCTCCTGAGTGCTGAGGGTAAAGGCGTGTGCCACTAAGCCCAGGTACAGGCCAAAAGGCTCCTACTCTGTACTTTAAGCCTTGCCTGAGTGACCAGGGCTCTAAAACTATGACTCTGTCAGAAGAGACACTTTGAGTAAAGGAAGATGTAAGGCATGGGAGGAACTGGACATTCCTCTGCCAATGGACAGAGCATCCACAGTATGGCGATACAACACTCCAGGGAGTGAGGACAGCCTAGTGGGTCCCCTGACTGGAGAGCAGGCTGGAGGCTGAGCATGTTTCTCCAGGGCTCTCTGTCTCCTAGACTACACCCTCTCCAGCTGCCATGAGGAAAGAGAGCACCACCCAGCACAGTCCCGCCTCTCCCCTCCCCCTGGCTGGCCTGTGTACCTCCCTGTGGGGCCCCTGCCAAACAGTGGAACGGGGACAGAAAGGAGGCCGGCAGTCCAGAGGTTAAGGGCAGGAAGCCTTTGCTGGGAGCAGGAAATAGGGAGGGCGAGGCCGGCTTTCTGTCCCAGTCTGTGAGGACTCCTGCTCTGGGAAGGAAGGCAGCGAAGCCCTCCCTGGCCCACTGTGCACCTCAGAGTGCAAAGGGCACAGTCCTTTCCCCTTTCCCCACTTCCCACACCGTCTGCCTCAACAACAGCAGGACAGCCCGGTTATCTCAGAAACGGGGCCGAGCTGGCGCTGCTACAGCTCATCCACCACGTGCTTCCAGACAGGCTGGGGACTGGTGGGTCCGAAGAGAGGACAGAGTGCTAAAAGTCATCCAGCGACAGACAAAGCAGTCCTGGCCTTGACTACGGACCACCCGAACAACAACTGTCTCCACACAATCCCCTCCTAAGCCTTTCCTCTAAGAATCCTGGGTATTATGAGAATTTACCCTTAGAGCCCTGTGTATTATTGAAGATCCTTCCTGCACTGGCAGGATTGCTCAGCCGGTAATTTCCTCGCCACACAAGTCTGATGACCCAAGTTTGATCCCCAGAACCCAAGCAAAGATGAAAGATGAGAAGCGACTCCTGGAAGCGGCCATCCCCCTCCTGCATGCTGTGGGACACGTACCCCCCCCCCCAACACACACCACACACACATTCAGGATAAAGAGAAGATCCTCACGGAGGTCAAACCCCCTGTGGATCCTATTACTAAACTGACTACTGTGCTGCTGCTAACCCTCAGCTAGACTGAGCTCCTCTACAAGCTGGCAGTCTTCTCCCTCACCTCTAGGGCTTCGTGGGTCTAAGGCCAATGCTCCACAAACACGGCTGCTGCTGGAATGTGGCTTTATAGTACAGGGTTCATACTTCCAGAAACTCCCCAAGGAGAGTGAGCTGAGACAGAGGTCTATTAGTAGGCCAGAGACACAAAATCTTCCCCACAGGAGAATATTCTAAATCTAACTTCCATTCGAAGACTGCACCTGAAGGCAAGACGGATCTTCAACTGCCTGGACTACTCAAGCCACTGATTTTAAGGGTAGAGGGATGTTGAATTTAGGATTTCACACTAGGCCTCAGCTGAGAGAGTCTGTAATCCAGGCATGCCCCAAAATTGCAATTCTCCTGCCTCGGCCTCTAGAGTAAGTGGGATTATAGATCTGCACCTTCAGGCCCAGCTCAATCCTGTTGATTAACACACAGCTGTGTTTGGAATCTGATGAGGTGCTTGTCCCTACCCACAGACAGGGTGCCCAACAGTCTTCAACATGGTTAGGCAGGTTGGGGCACAGCCCTAGCACAGCGCAAACAAACCAAATTATACAGCTCTGGGCAAGGCTGGCTTGAGATCAAACCCAATCAGAAAGCCCACTGTTATGCAGCAGCGTAACTGGGTTACCCTTAACCCTGTATTCACCCTAGCAGGCAACTGTGACCTCGGAGAAGGGGTCACAGTTATCTCCTCCACAGGCCTCACAGCACCACCCTCCTCACACTAGGTGCAAAACCTCAAGTTGAAGATCTCCCAGAAAACCCAGGTGAGGGGAGCCCAGTAGAGACAGCCCCACAATAACCATACAGCAAGAGAGTAGGACCCACCAGATGCTTCTCCTTCAGGTCCATGGGCCCAGGGTACTTCAGACATGCCCAGATGAACACAGTCACACCTGGAAGGAAGCTTCCTCCCAAACATGGACAAACCCCAGTGAGTCTGTCACAGTCACAGCATCTGGGGGAAAAAAGAGGAAAGAAATCCCATAAGTAAGGTCACAAGGTCACAAGACTGAGAGCCCTGTTGTATTACATGATGCCTCAGCTTAGGCCACAGATCACCAGCACCCTGCTGGCCTGGCCCTCCAGCAACATACCTCAGGTCAGCCTTGGATGAGGTCCACTCTGGGAGGCCAGCAGACTAGCTCTAGAGAGGTCAAGACACAAGCCCTGTCTTTCAACCTTCATTTTCAGAGGCATACTATGTTCGGTCCCATGTGTACTCTATAAATCACTGACTTCCAGCAGCCAGGAAAAGCCTTGGCTAATCAGTGTGGTTAAAGTCTGCAGTAAAGTCATCTGGGGTCTAATACAAGTCAAGTAGTCAGGGGATACTGGGAGGGAGAATGGAAAGAGACCGGGTAGAAGCAGGCACACTGCGTTTTCCATGTGCTGAGCAGTATGCCACACTTGCCAGTACACACATGCCCACAGGTCCTTTAAGCCTCTTGTGTGGGTGACAGAAACTAGACAGGCACCCTGGGCAGAGGTCTGCAAGGATGAGCATGCCAATCTGACAACCAGTGTGACAAAAGTCAGCTAGGTACCTGGAAGGAAATCAGTGCAAAGGCTGGAATGTACTCGTTAGTATGAGCCACGCCCTGGGTTTGATCTTAGCATCCCCCACCCCAAAAAAAACAGGTCAGTGTGACCCTGACACCCACTCCCACCTGCCTGACCTGAGTCCTGGCCCTCATCCTTCCATCCTGGCAGCCAACACAACTTTCACATCCCATTCAGGGTATGTTCTCAGTAAAGAGTGACACTGGGGGCTGGAGAGATGGCTCAGTGGTTAGAGCACCGTCTGCTCTTCCAGAGGACCTGGGTTCGATTCCCAGCACCCACATGGCAGCTCACAACTGTCTGTAGTTCCAGTTCCAGGCAAACACCAAGGCAAATAAATAAATAAACTTTAAAAAAAAAAAAAAGTGACACTGGGTATTCTGGTTTGGTGCCAGAGGCCTCCTCTTGGAGAAAGAAGGCATTAACCTGCTGATGAGGGCAGTTCTCTGGGCCGCAGCCAACCTCATTACGAGGAACCAGAGGCCTCTGAGAGCTGACCCATAAAAGAGCTGTCGAGAAACAATTAAAAATCTATGTCCAGAAGGCCAGACAGGAAACTAGAGTTTGAGGCCACCAACTCCACTCCCAAATCCCACCCAATTCCTCCAGGCGGCACCCATGCTGATGTCACCTGCCGTGCTGCCAAGTTTCTCCCTACCCTTTCCTGTCAGCCAAGACCTTCAATCAAAGCTGAGACATCCCCCTCAGGGTCAGAGACAGTGACGCTGGAAGTGGCCTTGCAAAGCAGTGACATTCAGTCTTTGGCAACCAACTGGAATGGGATCCTGAAAGACCAAATCACTTCTCCCCAAGGCCACTCCGACCAGGCAGCCTGAGCCTTGTTTACAACTATGGCTGAGGTTCCCATGACACCCCGTCCCAGCAGGGGCTGAATAAGGTATTCACCACACAGGGAAAGGCACCAGGATCCAGAAGGGGACTGTTCCTATTAACTTTTTCTGCCAACACAACCAGAGGGAAATGACTGTGGCCAGCTGGAGCCACAGCAGTGCAGAGGGCAGCCAGGAACATGACATTTTTCTAAGAGTCTCTGTATTCTCATCATTCCATACATGGGGTTCTGGGAGAGGACTGTTCTTAACATCTGACCTGAAATCAGGAGCAGAATCCTTAAAGGGCCAGCTCTGCCTATAGCCCACTGTGGGAAAGTGTCAAAGCTAAATGAACATCAGTGGGTTCACAGCTCAGCCCCAGCAGGTATCAAATACTAAATGATCTTGGTGAACTATTTGTCCTTTTCACCTCTGCTCCTTGTCCTTAGGATGGATGTGGTGATATCTGTTTCACAGCAGCGCCACGCCAGGCCCGGTACATGTACTGGGCCTGGTACAATATTTGGTACTCAATAAACAGTAGCCATTACTCTCATTAACAACAGAAAACAACAATCAGGGCCACCCCAGTCGAAAATAAAGACTCTTGTGCCTGAGTCTGAGCCTGGAACTCAACTTCTACACGTTGTCCTCTGAGCTCCACGTGTGCATGGTGGCCATGTGTGAGCATGCACATTCACACACACACACACACACATACACACACACACACACACACACTTGTAACTAAGTACATTTATTAAATTCTATAACAAGAAAAAATAAGTGTAGTATTATGAATGAGACTCAGAGCCTCAGAGCCAATTATCGGGGAGAAGGCTGAAATATCAGAGAGAGGAAGCACCACAGTCAATTCTCACCCAGCTGTCTTGAAACTTCCTCAGCCTAGCTCCTGGTCGCTTCTGCCAGTCACTTCTCCAAGTCCATTCAGTTCTCTCTGGGTTTCTACAAGCCCTTATATACCCTATTGCATCCAGATTAGGATTAAAGACTGTAGCCTTGAACTCACAGAAACAGAAGAAGTTCTGTCTCTGGAGGATCAAGGGTGGAGGTCACCACTCTAGGCCATCCCTGTGCTGAGATCAAAGGTGTGTGTGACTGACTCAGCTGTTCATCTTTGTATTCAAGGTTTAAGAATTTCCTGAGCTGTCTGCCTAGGATTTGACTGGATGCTCTCTCCTCAATATTCAGGTTTTATTAAATGTGTAATATATATCCACAAATAAGAATACGAAGTAGGGGCTGGAGAGATGGCTCAGTGGTTAAGAGCACACAATGTTCTTCCAGAGGATCTGAGTTTGATTCCCAGCATCCGCATGGCAGCTAACAACTGTCTGTAATTCCAAGATCTGGCATCCTTACACAGTTATACATGCAGGCAAAACACTAATTCACATAAAATAAAAATAAAAATAAAAAGACCACAAAGTGGAAGGAGAGAAAACAAATGCTATAAAGACCTGAAATAAAATGTCTCCTTGCAACAGACAGAGACCATTACAGAAAACTGTAACAAATCAAAAACGTGGTGCCCCTGACATGTCTATATCACAACTCCTACACCTAGGGCTCAGGGACCCTAGCAGAACAGGGCATGGGGGATTCTAAGAGCCAAGGAAACAGGAAATGTCAGGGAAGCTGCACCCATGAAGCCCCATTAATATGGCTGCCTAAACAAGAACAACAGCATAGACGTGCCAAATGGAAAGGGAGGAGTCTCCTGGGGCCCCAAACCTAGACCTGTAGGCAACTAAAGATCGCTGAGATCAAGAGAAATAGCTATCCAGTACCAAACAGTCAGCCCTAAAATTATATACATACAAGTAACATCATATGGACTGAGCAGGTTATACTTAAATACTTAGAAATATATATTCCTCTGTGTGTGTGTGTGTGTGTGTGTGTGTGTGTGTGTGTGTGTGTGAAAACAATTAAAAAAACAGAGGCCTTGCCAGGTATGATGGCTCAAGCCTTTAATCCCAGCACTTGGGAGGCTGAGTCAGGTGGGTCTCTGTGAGTCAGAGGACAGTCAGTCCACATGAAGAGTTCCGGGACAGCCAGGGCTACCTAGTAAGATCCTGTCTCGAATAAAATAAATAAGGGGAGAAAATAATATAATTAGATTTTAATTAAAAAAAATTTTTTAAGAAGACCGTTTCTGTTTACAGACTATATAATAATACAGGCTCTAGAAGATGGTAAGAAATCTACAAGTATGAGACTGTAAGGTTAAAATACAAATATAAATTATATTTCTCATGCCAACCAGACGGCAGAATACAGCACCTGGCATCCACATATAAAAAGGGAAAGTGGACTCCTGCTCTGTCCTCTGACTTGCACACACACGACTCGGCACACACACCTGCAAACACACACACCAAAAGACAAAAAAATGTAGAGGCCAGAGAGAAGGCTCCACAGTTTAAAGACCTTGATCTTGAAGACCATGGTTCGACTCCCAGTACTCACATGGTGGCTCACAGCCATCCACAACTCCGGTTCCAGATCAAACACTCTTTCCTGACCTCCAAGGATACACACATACACACAAGCAAAACGTTTCTTTCTTTTTTTTTTTTTTAAGATTTATTTATTTACTATGCATACAGTTTTACAGAAGAGGGCACCAGACCTCATCATAGATGGTTGTGAGCCACCATGTAGTTTTGCTGGGACTTGAACTCAGGTCCTCTGGAAGAACAGTCAGTGCTCTTAACCTCTGAGCCATCTCTCCAGCCCCGCAAAACGTTTCTAATATAAAAATCAATAGATCTTTTTTTAAAAGTGTAAAAACATTTTTTTCAAGGCTGGAGAGATGACTCAGCAGTTAAGAGCACTGGCTGCTCTTCCAGAGGTCCTGAGTGCAATTTCCAGCATCCACGTGGTGGCTCCCAACCACCTATAACTGCAGTCCCACGAGATCTGACGCCCTTCTTCTGGTGTGTAGATGTACATACAGATAAAACACCCATGTATATAAATAAATAATTTTTAAAATTTGTTTCAAAGGGAGCAGGAAAGGCAGCTGAGCAGTAAAGAGCACTTGCTGTTCTAGCAGAGGAGGAGGTTCGGTTCCCAGCACCCACGCTGGGCAGCTCACCAGCCTCTGTGACTCCTCCTTCTGCTCTCCACGGGCACCTCTATGTGCCCGTGTGCACATACATACATCAGGCACAGTAAATACACAAATAAATATTTTTAAATTATATTGACTGATTTTTATGCATATGAGAGCTTGTCCTGCACATATGAATGTGTATTATGTGCATGCCCAGTGTGCTCAGAGGTTAGAAAAGGGCATTAGATTCCCTGGGCTGGAGCTAGGGATGACTGAGAGCCACCATGCGGTACTGGGAACTAAACTCAGGCTCTTGGAAGAGCAACAAGTGCTCCTAACCATTAGGACGTCTCTCTAGGCCCAAATCCTTTATAAAACAAATACCAGCAACAACAAAGCAGACCTAGCTGTGGAAACAGGTCAAAAGATAAAGTACTTCCCATGTAAGTGTGGGTGCTGGAGTCCTGATCCCCAATACCATTTACAAGCCCATGGCACAGCAACCCACCTGAAATCCTAGCACTTGGAAGGCAGAGAAAGTGAGAGCATGCTGACTAGCAAGGCAGGCAGCCATGTCTACGGTTCCATGAGAAGTTCCACTCCTCTTCAGTATATAAGGTGAACAGCAAATGAGGAAGACACTCACCATCAGCCTTTGCCCTACAGACACACACACACACACACACACACACACACACACACACACACGCACACGTACACGCACAGGCACACGCACACACACACACATGAATATACACATACTCATACACATGAGAAACATACACACACACATATATGAATATACACATATTCATACACATGAAAAACATATACACACACGCATATGAATATACACATGCTCTCGTACACATGAGAAATGCATATACATACATGCATATACAGAAAGAAAAGTCACCCTTAGTTGTATTCAAAATAGCCCCAAACCAAAGACACAGTTCAAGTGTCCACTCTCAGGAGAATGGATGAACAAATTCAGTTTCCAGATGCAGTGGAACTACCTTGTGATAAAATGTTGAGCTGAGTGATAATACACATAATCATCTAACTGAATCTCAACATGGGTGCTGTATGGCACAAGCCAGACGTAGAGAGTGCCTGGTATGATTCCACCCACAAAACCCTGAGCCAAAAATCACACTTCCTTCTTCTTTGGTGATTATCTTGAGATTTTATTCCAGCAACAGGAAGCTCATCATCATACTAAATTGCATATACTTCACAAAAGAGGGTAAAGGATAATGGCTTTCAAAGCATAATAAGATATAACATCATCTATTCCTCAGAAAAAGAGATTCTGCTTTATTCATTGCCACCATACATATAAGAGCATCACTGTGTCACACAGACGAGCCTCAAACTCATAACCCTCTGCTCTCAGCCCCCCAAATGGGACTATAGGCATAAGCCATGGTGAAATTTATAATACAAACAGTTTGGGGGCTATTATAGAAACAGACAGCTAAGGGCTGGTGAGGTGGCTCAGCTGCTGCCAGGCCTAACAGCAGGAGTGGCTGGAGACAGACTCCTCTGGCTTCCACATGGGCCAAGATACTCATGAGCCTGAGCATGCACTGTCGAGGGGGTGTGGGTTCAGGCAAGGCCGTGGGAAGAAGATACAGCACCCTTTAAGGGTGTCTCGTCTCTAGCCTTCCAGCCCCTGAAGGACTGAGATACCTACCCTTCCTCAGTCAAGGGCATTTTTATAGTTCTCCAAATTTACATTTAGCAAGTTGATTTCCATATCTTGAAAACAACCTGTGAAGCTTCCAAAGGGACCGCGCAAATTCTCAACTAAGGAATATCATCACAGTGAGGATAATTTTTCCCAGCCAAGTTTGCATGTGCTTTGTATCCTTAGGAGCATCTCAGACAAGATTCACAGAGAGGGCAACAAGAGAGACCAAAGGTAACCAAGAAACAAAGCATAGACTAAGCTAGATGCTCTGGAGCCAGGCTAAGTGAACTCAGTGCAAATTCTCCCACACTGCACACAAAGCGTAGACTAGGCTAGATGCTCTGGAGCCAGGCTAAGTGAACTCAGTGCAAATTCTCCCACACTGCACACAAAGCGTAGACTAAGCTAGATGCTCTGGAGCCAGGCTAAGTGAACTCAGTGCAAATTCTCCCACA
>PVIH01002525.1:0-78131 GCA_004025045.1 Sigmodon hispidus
AAAAAAAAAAAAAAAAAAAAAAAAAAAAAAAAAAAAAAAAAAAAAAAAAAAAAAAAAAAAAAAAAAAAAAAAAAAAAAAAAAAAAAAAAAAAAAAAAAGCAGGCTGAACAGTCACGGGGAGCAAGTCAGTAAACAGCATCCCTCATAATCTCTGCTACAGTTCCTGGCTCCAGGTTCCAGCCCTGATTTCCCCGAATGATGGATTTCACACTGTAAAGATGAAATAAACCCTTTTCTCCCCAAGTTGCTTTTAGCCATCGTGTTTTATCACAGCAAATGAAATTGTCCACTGAGAGAACTTTAAATTCTATTGTTTAATAAAAGGAACTAGAGCTTCTTGGAAAAATGATCAATTCTAAGGCCGGGCAGAGAAAATAAAAAGATGCTTCATCACGCAGAACCAAAAAATAAGGTATGTTAAAGGGGACAGAAGTGCCAACTTAAAAAATCAACAGATGGCCAAGGCTGGCACAGTCTCAGCAATAAATGACCCAAAATTAGATTTGAGAAGCATGAAATAAATATAAATGAGCTAGTACAATGTACAATTGAAAAAAAATAAATGTGAAGAAAATGAAATGGAGACAAGAATTCCCCTTCATCTATACAGAAGAAAGATCCACCCACCATTCTTAACAGAAAACCCTCTTGCTCTGGTTACTAGCTTCTAAAGAATGGGTATAGACACAAAAGAAGACATAAGGCTGGTCACCACCATTATGTCACTGTAAAATAACATTCTTTGGGGAGGCGTGTAGGTAGGTGTTGGTTTTGTTGAGAAGAGGTCCAGGAGAGGAGAGGAATGATGTGTGTGTGGAAAGGACTAAAATTTGTTACACAAACGTATAAAACTGTCAAGAAAATAAACAGGTGCAGAAAGTGAGGGCAATGGTTTTACAGTGGGAGACCTCATTAGGTTAAGAGATGGGTATGGGGTGAGAAATGGTGCTGTATGTTTTTTATCCCAGCACTTGGGAGGCAGAGCAGGAGGCTCTCTGTGAGTTCAAGGCCAGCCTGGTCTACAGAACTAGTTCCAGGACAGCCAGGGCTACACAGAGAAACCCTGTCTCGAAAAACCAAAAAAGAGGTATGAATATCATGAACCTCCTTATTCTTAAAATTCCTAATTTCAGAAGAACAATTAGAGAAACCCAAGATAACCAGTTTGGGGAATATTCTTCAGGATAACTAAGATAAGATATCTCAAAGTGGCTGAATCTTGAAAGATCAGACATAAACAGGGGAGACTGGAGAGACTGACAACTAATTGTAAGATGATAACCCTGGACTGGGTTGGACCTAGAAGTGAAAGATACTAGTGGAAAAACTGGTGGAACCCAAATAGTATCTCCAGATTAGTTAAGGGGGAAAAACACAGACTGACCTTTCTGCGGAGGTCTGATGATAGAGCTACATATATATATCCTATGCAACTGAGAGATTAGTCAGTATCAAATACTTTTAACATTCACACTTAATATACCAGCTTATTCTATAGAGCAAAATCTACCTGACATTCCAGGCCCATCAGGGCACCCTTTCAGCAATTCTAGAAGAACAAATTACCTTTCAATTACTCACAACTGTCGAAAGAGTTAAGTGTTGCATGACCAAAGCTTATCTTGATATGCCTTTGTTTTTGGTTCTTATTCATAAAGCTAGCTTTAAATTCCTAAATTCAAGCTACCTAAATGATGCAAAAATAATTTGATTTATGAAATATAAAATATTTGTATATTTAATAATATTAAAATTGTACCTCAATACACCGAAGTCCAAGCATTCTGGCTGTACTGATCGAAAAATCGTAGCAGTTTGCAACATAAACCGATGATCTTAGCAAAGTAAAAGTCAAAAACAAGAAATCCTTTGGAAAAATGTGGGAAATTCCTTAACTAGCAGACTAGGTAGTGCTCTGTAGGGGGAATCTGGTACTCTAAGATCTTCAATAGCTCACTATTGTTTGGTTAGTTATGAAGGGGAGGAGAAAACAAATTACTAAGCATCCAAACACAGTAAAAAACAAGCTCAAAAGCACCTGTTTTTAAAGTTTCCTTTTTATAAACAAATCTGAACATTTAGAAAACTAGGTATTTAGAAATCTGACCTCCAACCATTTACTAGAGAAGAGAAAGAAATGTAAATCCCCTCCTCCCCTTCAGAAATTCAATGCTACCCAGAAGAGAACTGTAAGGACAGAATATATTATTCAGGCTCAGCGATCTACCAGGCTTTTCAAACAAAGCAACCCCACGAATGACAAGCCACCATGATAAAGACGACTGTGGATAGGCATCGTTTCCTATGCGGACTGGGACAGAGATATTCATCCCTACGTTCCAACTTCCCTTCGTCGAACGCAGACTTCTCTAGATCTGGCCAAGACGGGAAGCAAACACAACTTTCAAAGGTCTTATCAGTCTTTAAAATTTTCTGGTGACTTTCAAATACTTCACCAGACTACCTAATGAGGCCTGACATGCGATCTTTCCCATGTTTCCGCCATCCCCCTTCCTAGGTCTCCAAGGCATGGTAAGGAACGTCTCCTGAAGTTCGCGGCGGGGTGAAGCTCGGCTTCTTCACACGACCCTCGGGCCCAGCAGCTTGCGCGTCCCTAAGAAGCCGGCTGCAGGCTAGGCGAGGCTGCAGCCTTCCAGCGGTCTCCTGGACACCCGCGGTCCCCTTGTTGCCCACAGCACACTCCTTCCCCTCGCGAGCCTCCTCCGGGCTGTGCTCACCGGTTACTAGCGCCGGGGCCTTCTCCGCGAAGTTACGAACGAACTTGGCCATGGTCTAGGATGGAAGGTCCGTCTCCTCGCACCGCCGGCTGAATGTCACCCTCGGAAGGACCCTTAGCAGGCCCCACTTCCAAGGTTAGGCTGCCCCTGTCTGTGCCTGTTTAAAATGTATATAAGTATTTCTTCCGTGTTTGTGGGACATAATTGGTCAATTTATTTTGTTCGGTTCACGTACAAAGAAGATATAAAAAGATGAGGTAAGAGAACATGTGGAGCCAGTCGATTCCTCGGGAAACAGGCATTCCTTGGGGGCAGCCATTCATGGCGGCCCGGAAAAATTGTTGAGGTGAGGAAATGCGCATGCGTCGCTGTTTTTCTGAGCTTGAGTCCCCACTTTCGCTGGTGGCAGTTTCGTAGTTTTTCAGAGAACATGGAAATGAGGCTGGAGGGCTTCTTGAGATGCTTGTGGGCAGACATATTTGTTTTAGAGACGTAGCAGGTCCAAGGCCGAATAGGAGCTTTAAGGAACCATGTATATATATCACACAACCCAAGTCACCAGACTCAACTGATCAACCCACTTCGTTAATTGATCTTTTATAATCCTATTTTTCTCCGCAGCCAGTGTCAGAATTGGAATCCAATCCCGGTTTTCCAAACAAGCCACATGGAGCTATGCGGTCAGGAGGAAGGAAGTCACATGTATTGAGGGTGTATGCTAGGCATTTTGTAATTCAGTAAACGCTTTTGGTATTCTCCCCTTAGAGACTGAGATTCCTAAATAGTCATATAAGAAGTATCAGAATTGTAAGATAAACACAGAGAGGAACATAAGATTAGGCACTGTGCTGATCTGGGAAGACCTAAAAACCTTGACGTGTAAGAAAACATACACATTCCAAAGGGTTGGAACTTTGACATGAAGGAAAAAAAAAATCAATGAGGAAAGTGACATTTTATGAAATAAGTTCTGGAGGAGCCCAAGTGTTAGAAGCAAAACTGATGGGGTGGTTGGGTAGAAAGAGATTAGAAGTGGGACTTAGGGGCCAAGCGAATTTCAATAAGGGAGAGACTAAGATTTGGGTGGTGAATGAAACCCATGTTATCCAAGCATACAGAAGCCTGAGGATTGGGAGTTTCATGCCAGTAGGGACTACAGGATGAGACCATACATTTGGTGAAAGATAGGTAAGGAATTTATCAATATGAATATCTGACATAAACTAGTTTCAAAATCTTAAAAACCAGATTACATTGGTGAAAAAATATGGAAGAGAATGTAAATCAGACAACCCAAGGGGAATGTGGAACTCAAGAGAAACTGAAGTTGGAGAAAGAGGTGTAATGAACTTCAAGGCAGCAGAGAAGGTAGAGGAATTAGTTTGGGACCTTTCCTTGAAATAGGCAATGGGAGAAGTATCAAAGTGAGGGATCTGACCACCTGGGTGTAAGGGGTAAATGGGATGAGAGTTTCAGGTGAGAGGCTAGATCTTATATCTTTTTAAAAAATATTTAAATTGGTGTTTTGCCTGCATGTATAACTGTGTAAGGGTGTCAGATCTTGGAATTACAGACAGTTGTTAGCTGCAATGTGGATGCTGGGAATCGAACTCAGGTCCTCTGGAAGAACAGTTAGTGCTCTTAACCACTGAACCATCTCTCCATCCTGGATCTTAGAATATCTTAAGAACACATAACAGAGTAGTAGTAGAGCCCACAAGTTTGTGGTTGTAGTATTCAAAAGACTGCTATTTTATCTGACAGTTGCCTGTAGTTTAGATATCAGAACAGAGAGACATGTTAAATTAATCTAGGCTGAGATTGTGCATGTCAGACACAGAAACAGGATGGACATGGTAGCAAATTATTAAAAAGGTTTAGTGTTTAGGTAGGCTGGATAAAGTGAAGCCATAAGGGAGCAAATTGGGAGGCAGGGATTCCTTGAGACTGATGAGGCACGTTAGGCCAGCCAGGTTACACACATTTGCTTAGTGGCAAAACTCTTTAGGCTTTCAGAGGGACTTTTGAAATGTCACTAGCCTTTTCTTTTTCTTTCTGTGGTGGTGGTATTGGGCTTCAATTTAGCAATGTGTATGCTAGGCAAACTCTCTACCATTGAACTATATCTCTTAAATTTTAGTTTGAGCCAGGCAGTGGTGTAACTCCCCAGGCAGATCTCTGAGTTTGAAGTCAGCCTGGTCTACACAGTAAGTTCCAGGACAGCCAGGGCTACATGAGATCCTGTCTCAAAACTACACTAGGGGGCTGGAGAGATGGCTCAGTAGTTAAGAGCACTGACTGTTCTTCCCGAAGACCTGAGTTCAATTTCCAGCATCCACATGGTAGCTAACAACTGTCTGTAGTTCCAAGGTCTGACACTCTTACAGTTATACATGCAGGCAAAACACCAATTCACGTGGAATGAAAATAAATATTTTTAAAAAGGGGGAAAAAAAAAACAAAAAAATTAAGCTGAGCTGGCCTTGAACTCACTAGATAGCCCTAGCAGATCTTGCCCTCCATTCCTCCTATCAGCAGCTGAGATTACTGGCACACAGCACCACACCAGGTTGTCACTAGCTTTTAATACTGTAATAAAGGCATAACAAAGGTGGTAAGTCAGTTGTTCATTTATTAAATACAAGTTTTGAACAAACACCCCCAGGCAAGTTTAACAAGAAGAAACCTCCCTGGAATGTTTCAAATATAGTTATATTCATTGAGTTTGATTTCAGTCAACCTTTTTGTTGTTTTGTTCTTCTTTTTCTGTCTCCAGGTTCTTTTCCAGTTTAGCAGTTAGAACTATTTTCTCACACAACAATGGTACAGCATCAGTCTGGCTTGCAAAAGTACCAGTAGTCTTAGGCTTTGCCAATGGCTGCTCAGCAACCAGAATTTAAAAGAAAAAAAAAAAAAGTAATGAAACTTTTGAAGAGTGTGGTACTGAACAGCAAATGACACCTTCACTTACACCATTAGACTACCTCTCAAGTTTTCTTCAACTTTCACATATTCACAGAAACCCATGGTAAACAGACAACTGCTTGAATCATAGATAATTTCCCAAGTTTAGTATTAGCCTCTTGGTATTAACAGTACCCGAGCTAACCGAAGTATTCACTTTCCTTTTATACTCCAGTAAAGTCTTCACAGAAAACTCCATATGTCAGGAAGTCTTAACAGATTTGCAGCTGGGTTCCAGACAAACACCCCTTTATCTCTGCAAATGCACATATGCATCTTGTTGTACAGGATGGTAGTCTCCAGAGTTACTTTTTCTGGATGCTTTTTAATTAGTTCACAGAAAGAAAGAAGGCACAGAGGACACTTGGTTTCCTCACCAATAGTGGCCTTAAGCTACACACTTGCTTTTATGATAAAGGATTCAGCAGCATCAGTGGTGCACAGCCATTTATAGAAAAGTGTAAGAAGAGCTTAAAAACAAAACAAAACACAGACTCGCCAAATAGGCTTACAATGTGAAGGTTCAGTTCAGAAGTAGAATACAGATAGACAGTAGCTAGAAAGCTGCTGGGAACAGCTGTCTTCTGAGGTTTTGTACTCATTTTCCTCTAGTTTTTACCTGTAGAACTCTGCTCTTTACTCTTTTTCAAATAAAAACATTCTATCATACTATCTTTGGGAAAATAAACGCAGTAGGTAGAAGCATATTTCAAATGTGATTCATTCCCAGAAAGGCAAAGAATAATAACTCACACAGGAAATGAAGTTCATTTAGACAAAGCAATCCTGTCAACCGGGTGCACTGAGTCTATCTTAATGATCCGGCATTTGTGAATGTGTCCTAGGCTTCCCTGTTTACAGACAAGCACATCAATAGCTAACATTTATTTAACAGCCTGAGTAAGAGGCCCTCTGTGATCAGAGGTTTTCCAGTTGACACCATCAGAAAACACACAAAGGACTGCTTATAGCAATTTGTGTTGGAATTCTGAAATACTGCTTCTGTATATAAAAGGCTGTGGCTAACAATAATGTTCTTTAAAGGAAGCCACAATCCTAATTTTCTTGTCCTTTATACCTCTGGGCTGAGATTGATACTGATATAAAACATCCCACAGAGGACTGAGCCCCTCATGGCATGTTAAGCAAAACAGTTGGAGAAGAGGGGTCAAACCACTTATTAATTACCCAGCGCTGTGGATATTTAAAATGGCTTGTGGACAAGAATTTGCTCCAGTTTCTACTTTGTTAATAGATAAACTAAGGCTAGATTAGAAGCAGCTCTTAGGAGTCATGTCACAGCGCAAACATTAGCTATATACATTTTATAGTCTTACAATTTTACCTGACTAGAAGGAGTATGTGAGTAGACACTGCCACATACCACATACATTTTAGCGTGGAGGACACAATATAACATGGTACCCAATTCATGTGAGACCAATAAAAAGGACACAGTGTCCACACTGAGATGCACTGCATTAGTGCATTAGTGCCCTAAATAACACCTTCATAGATGCACTGTTTATGGCCTGTTTTACCCAGGCCTTGTCCTTGGGGCACAAAAAAAAAAAAAAAAAAAAAAAAAAAAAAAAAAAAAAAAAAAAAAAAAAAAAAAAAAAAAAAAAAAAAAAAAAAAAAAAAAAAAAAAAAAGGGCACTGACAGCTTCTTCCTCATCCTCTTATTGGAGTCTCACTCACTACTGTCACTCATTAAAAGACTGTGCAGCTAAGTTTTTGGTGGTGACAACCTCTTGGGAGTGTTTGAGATGGTATCTTTAAGTAACAGGATAATACAAAGTTAAGCGATACTGTCAGAAGTTATATAAGGTCCTCCCCATTTTATCCATTAGCCAAAAGTCTACACATACTAGGGTATTTGCATTTATCTAGAAAGTTGCTCTGTAATATTACAGGGCTATAGTAAGGACCAGGGGCTTAAGTCAGTCCTTATAGATGAGTAGATACACAGGATAACAGGGTTTTGGGATACTATCACCGGTCACTGAAGTAACTGACACCACTGACTTAAAAGCAGCACTCACTAAAAAAATGACCAGTACTTGGGAAAGAACAAAGTGACAGGACGTTTTATAGTTGGACTTACTATAATTTGGGGTAGGAAAGGAAACAAGAAAACTAGGAAAACAAAGGATGAAAACTAGTGAGGATTTATGAAGATGGCTGAGATGTGTGAGAAGGAGAGTTTTCTGAGAGCCAGGAGACAACAAGGTCTTAAGAATCTTAATTATCATAATTTGTACAAGAACAATTTTCTAATTTAGTAAAGGAAAAACAACAAAGAATAAAATAAACCAAAACAAAAGAAAGAAAGAAAGAAGCAAAGGAAGGAAGGAGGGAATAGGAAAGAATCAGAGCCAGAGAGAGAGAACCCACAAACAACTGTTTACATCCTGGGGCTGGTTTGCTTGCTTAGTTCACAGTATTTATTCAAGTTGCTCCTTTTGTTGCTTCCTCTCCGCAAGCCACCGCTGGATTTTTTCTTTGAGTTCTGTGTTTGGCCGGATCTGGTCCATGGTAAGGGGACTACGGTTAAAAGGATCTGTTTGGTCACTAGGACAAGAAAAGAATGGAAAGTGAGTTACTCTGGCAAGTTCTAATCTAGAACATCTAAGCATCTCCCTGCCTGAGTCTTGAGGTATGCTACACTGAAGACTCTGAGGCAGATGCTGACTTAGGGTTAGAAAAAAATAATGAGAAAAGTGTGGTGATTCTCAGATCTTCTTCAGCTGCCCTCATAATGAACCTTATCCAATGCTGCCATGTTGTATTTAGCTTCTGGCCCAAACTGGACCAGAGGTTTGAATGGCAGTCTCGAAGTCCACCAGAAACACTCGCAGTCCCATAGAGACAAGCAGACGCTTACATTAATTTACACTGATTGACCTAGGGCCCAGGCATATAATTTGCTAAAGCTTGCTCTTAATCTAACTCATTTTGTTTAGCCATGCAGCTTGGTTCCTTTTCTTGGAGCAGCATTTCAGCTTATTTCCTCTGAGTCTGTTGCTGTCTCTCGCTGCACATCCTTGTGGTGTCTGTGTGGCCTCTGTCTCTGCTCTGAGATGTTCCCAAGTTTTCTTAGCCTGGTAGTCCTGCCCACACTTTCTGTCTGCCTTTTGGTCAATCAGCTTTTATTAAACGCATAGGAGAGACAGTATTTATGTTACCAGCATAATTCCACTACACTGCCATTCAGATATTGATCCTAGTGGGGGCTAGAGAGATGGCCTAGTAAAAAGAGCACTGACTATTCTTTTTAGAGGACTTGGATTCAATTTCTAATACCTATACCGAGTTCCACAACAATCTGTAATGTCAGTTCCAAGGGAGTCAATGTCTGTTTCTGACCTCTGTGGGCACCTGGTATACACATGATACATCTATGTATATATAAGCAAAATACTCATACATATAAGTAAAATAAATAAATTTCAAAAGTTATCTTTGTCATCAGCCTTTAGAATTCAAGTCAGAGATCCTAGTCACTTGTGTTATCATAAATCATTTGCAGTTTTTTCTTTTTGTTTTTGTTCTTGTCTTTCAAGACAAGGTCTCTCCATGTAGTCCTGGCTGTCCCAGAACTCACTCTGTAAACCAGGCCAGCCTCAAACTCAGAGAGATCAGCCTGCTTTTGCCTTCCAAGTGCTGGGATTAAAGGTATATGCCACCACTGCCTGGCTTTTTTTTTTTTTTTTCTTCCCTTTTTGAAATGGGTTTTTGTCATGTTGCCCAAGTTGGCTTCAAATTCCTGGGCACTAATGACCTCACTGTTATCCCAGGTAGCTGGGACTATAGATGAGCATCACTGAACCAGGTTCACTACTTGGAACAGTATAAGTTGTTAAGAGATAAGGCCCTTGTGACTGACTTTTGATTAAATTAGCTGATTTCTATGCAATTAAATGCAGATTATGGTCCAGTGCTGAGAGTATAGATCAGTGGCAGAGTGTTTGCTTAACATACACAAGGTTCTAAGTTTGATTCCAAGCACAACAAAAACAAACAAACAAGCAAACAAAACCTCCAAACCAAACCAAACCAAAACCAAAACCAAAGCTGGGACAGCAATATGGCTCATTGTATGATAATGCTTGCTGCCAAGACTGAAGATCCAAGTTTGAGCCCCCAGGACCCACACAGTAGAAGAAGAGAACTAATTCTTGCAAGTTGTCTTCTTACCTCTTCATGCATGCATGCACACAAATAAATGTAATTTAAAAGATACAACAACAACAACAACAACAACAAACACAAAGAAAGCCCCAGACTTGCTATGGATGTAGCTCAGCTAGCAGAGTGCTTTTTAGTATGCACACAGTCCTAAGTTGGATATTCAGTACCACATGAGCCATGCATGGTGTGATTTCGGCATTTAGGAAAGGAGACAGGATGATCCAAAGCTAAGTTATCCTCACCTACACAGAAGGTTCAAGCCTGGGCTACATGAATCCCTGATTCCAAAACAAAACAAGATTCACCATATACTTTAAAGATTGGTAGATCTGAGAGCACCATGATTTTTACTGATATCACTTGGCACAGTATTATATAGCAAAAAGTGTAATACCAAATGAAATAGAAAACTCATTTTTCAATCTTCTTTCTTAAATTTGAGTCAACTTACATAACTGTATTTTAAATAGGTATCATGGTCTCTCAGTATCCCTTCCTATCAAATTTTGCACTTAAAAAGGTAAGGGGCCAAGTCAAGTCATAATGGACTTGCCTATCATCCTAGCACTTTGATTTATATGCAAAAAGACCATGATTTCAAGGTCATTCCAGCTACAAAGTAAATTTGGACAGTCTGGGCTATATGACTTCCTGTTTTAAGGAGGGGTGGTGGCAAGCTGGATATAGTGGTGCTTACCTGTAGTCCTAGTTATTCAGGAAACTGAGGCAGGGAGACTGCTTGAGCTCAGGAGTTTGTGGCTAGCCTGGGCAAGACAGCATAACCCTACCTCAAAAATAAATACATAAAATAGTTGGGGGCTGTAGAGTTAGGCCTGCATTTGGGAGCACATGCTGCTCTTCTAGGGAACCCAGGCTCAGTTCCCAGCACCCACATGATGACTGGCAACCATCCATAACTGCAGTTGCAGGGCCTCCAACACCTAGTGACTTCTGCAGACACTAAGCACACCTGTGCTACACATATATACACGTAGGCAAGACACTCAAACACATGAAAGACAAATCAAAACAGCAGGCTGCAGGGGTCACAGCATACAACTCCAGTTACTAGCCTCCCTCCCCGACTGTAGTGGGCTCTTAGGGACTGTGTGGGCACTGACTGGCTTCTGTTTACCTTTGCCTTCGGTCTTTCCTATGGACATCTGCAGGGTGACTGTCCAAACAGCACCCAGCCTGTGAAGTTTATGTTACCACATGCTACCAAACCTGTGCATATAAATATAGTAACTGAAGGGAGTAGAAAATCTGAGTTAAACCACTATCCCACTTTTGGACATTTTTACAACTTAAATAAAATTAAAACAATTTAAGGTCAGAATATATTTCATGTTGACATATTTCATAATGTGGATACAATTATTTTCTTTGCATTTTGAGATAGGGTCTAACTATGTAGCTCTAGCTGGCCTATATAACTTGCTATGAAGACCATACTGGCTCCAAAGTCATAGCAATCCTCCTGTTTGTCTCCCAAGTGCTGGATTTACAGGCTCCTGCACCACTCTTGGCTAATATTACTTAAGGAGGGAAGAGGTAAGGTTAAGATTCAGTACCTCTCAACAGAGTTATCTTAAAAATCTTTAAAATCTTAAACCAGTGATATTAAAGTGCTACACCAACAAATCTACAATATGTACTGTGCAAAATATTGTTAAGTGACCAGGTGAGCACATGTAGGATGCTAACACAGCTGTGTTCCAAGGCGGTTCTGTGGATGTGCATACCTAAGTAAATGTCTGGCAATGGTGGACCTGTCCACAGTGACTCTGGAGGATGGAAGCACCACAGGGTCAGACATCAGTGTGCTCATGATGGGATCCAGAAACTCATCACAGGCATCTGCGTATGTCTCCTCTTCCTGTTGCTGGAGGTCTGCAAGAGACTGAGGCCACAACACATGGTTTCTAAATTGAACACAACAGTGCAGCTCTCAGACTGCTCAGTAACTACACTTTAAATCTTGGTCATCAATCCCTCCACAGAGATGACAGATCTCTACTTTGTTTTTTCAAGAACAAGCTCAAGACACACATTTAGAAGCAGAAGTAGTTCTGTGGCAGGGCAGCTTAGTTGCTAGGGGTCATGGCTGGAAGTGGATGCAAGTGTCCATAGGAGAAAGAATCCATCTTTCTGGCAGCATTCTGCTGTGAATGCCGGGACTTGAAAGGGAAGAGGGAAGAGGCTATTAGTTGCACAATTACTGATCCACTCACACAGCCTGTGTCTGAAGAGCAGTTTCTGATATAAGCAGATATAGAAAGACTGTCATCAACATTTGATCCTGTAATTCGCTTCCTTAGGGTCATGTCTTGCTGAGCTCCAGGCCAATGTCAGGCCCAGCTCAAAAGCAAAACAAAACCCCCAAAACAAACAAACAAACAAATCCAAAAAACAAAACAAAACAACAACAAAACCAAAACAAAGCCCTCACTGAGGAAAGGCAGATGGTAGTAAAGGTTTTTTTTTGGAGACAGGTTTCTCTGTGTAGCCCTGGCTGTCCTAGAACTCTCTCTGTGGACCAATCTGGCCTCAAACTCAGAGACCCACCTGCCTCTGCCTCCCAAGTGCTGGGATTAAAGGGGTGAGCCACCACTGAACGTCCTGGAAGGTTTTCTGTTACACTCTGTGCCATATGTTTTTCCTTTCCCCCCTTTCTAATGGAGCTCTACTATTGCCCAACTAGAAGGGTTAGCTGAGTACAACCGAGTATTTTAATCTCTAAAATGCATTTCAGTATTAACCAACCACCAGCAGGAACATAGAGAACAGGGAAAAGCAATATCAACCAGTGTCTGTGAACTATTCATCTTTGCTCAGTTTTTATTTTGAGTTAGAATCTCATTATGTTGCCCAAGATAGCCTTGAATTTGCAATCTTCCTGCTTCAGCTGGGTGAACGCCGAGTTATAACCATGTCTTAGCAAGCCTTGCCTTTCTTCCTGAATTTTATTTTAAAAAGTTCTTCTTTTGCATCAACATCAGGTTTTCTTTTTTTTTTTGGATTTTTTTTTTTTTTTAAAACTTTATTTATTTATTATTTATTTATTTATTTGCCTTGGTGTTTGCCTGGAACTGGAACTACAGACAGTTGTTAGCTGCCATGTGGGTGCTGGGAATCGAACCCGGGTCCTCTGGAAGAGCAGACGGTGCTCTTAACCGCTGAGCCATCTTTCCAGCCCCTGGATTTTTTTTTTTTAAGCCACTTTATTTATTTAATTATTTGCCTTGATGTTTGCCTGGAACTGGAACTACAGACAGTTGTGAGCTGCCATGTGGTTGCTGAGAATCGAACTCAGGACCTCTGGAAGAGCAGTCAGTGCTCTTAACCGCTGAGCCATCTCTCCAGCACCGGTTTTCTTTTTTTTAAACATTTTTTATTTTTATTTTATGTGAATTGGTGTTTTGCCTGCATGTATGACTGTGTAAGGGTGTCAGATCTTAGAAATTACAGACAGTTGTTAGCTGCCATGTGAAGGCTGGGAATCGAACTCAGATCCTCTGGAAGAACAGTTAGTGCTCTTAACCACTGAGCCATCTCTCCAGACCCCAATATCAAGTTTTCAAATCTTTCCTAACACTGGAACATAAAAGTTAGTCTAAAGAAAGACTTCATAAATACACTTTCTTTTCTACATCTTTAATTCTGTTCTTATTCTCCCTTGGGAGGGAGAGGAACATTTAGTAAGATGGCTATTCCCAGTTATTGACTGACTAGGAGGAAGTACCTGTTTCCAGGGCTCTGAGCAGTGCCCTTTCTCCCTGAAATAGTCCAAAAGCAGCAGAGTTGAGGTGACAGTGTGGCATTTCTTAATGAATTTATAAGAACAAACTGTACTTGTCCTTACCTTGATCCTCTCTGCCAAGTTACTGAAAGCTACAATCATATTCCCAGGCTTATTGATTTTCTTCAGGACTCGGACTGTCTGTGCAAAGAGAGTAGGGGAATAGGAACGTCCATCCTTGGGTACGGTGGCACAGAAATTCTCCTCATCCCTAGAAGGTCAGCATTAGAAAGAAAAAGCATCAGCGCACAGGTCAATGTGGAGACAGCAGATAGGCTACAGAACAATCACTCCATCACTTAGACGCCACAAGTGCTCTTCTGAACTAGAAAGATGTTTCACTCACGTTGTGTGTAACTGTATCCGTCTATGGTGTATGTGTATGTATATGTATGTGTATGAGGTGTATGAAAGATCAATGTTGGGTGTATTCTTCAATTACTCTCCAGCCTGTATGTTTTAAAACACAGCCTCTCATTGATCCTAGAATTTATCACTTGCCTAGGCTAGACGGCCAGTAGGCTCTAAAAATCCTCCTTTCCTGCTTTTGTAGTATTTGGATTACAGGTGCATACTATCACATACAGGTAGCTTTTCAGGTGGGTGCTGGGAGCTGAACACTTATGTTTGTGTGGCAAGTATTCTTGACTAACAGATCTCCCTGGCTTGACACCTAATTTTCTTTCTTTTTCTTCTTTTTTGTTTTTCTGAAACAAGGTTTCTTTGTGTTGGGCTGGCAGTTCTAGAACTTGTCTGTATATCAAACTCAGAGATCCACCTGCCTCTGGCTCCTGAGTGATAGGACTAAAGGTGTGTACTACCACATCTAATTTTCTACAAAGATGTCTCTAGGAAGTGTTCTATGGCCCTAAGAAAATGTTTTAACTGCAGTAGTATAAGCAGTTAAGTTTATCTTTGCACAGATCAAAGCAGAATGCTGAAAATCCTCAACAATGTCCCAAGGATCAGATAAAATCTTTTCTCTAAACCTATGGAGGATTCTTTCATTTATGGGCTAGGAATGAGCCTTTCTTCCTCTGTATTTTCAGGCAACAGCTAGTCAACTACATTAGCACCCCGTCCCCCCACCCAATGGCTTGCTCAATGCCAATCCCAGATACCCGAGATTTAAGTAGATAGTGCAGATGTCTGATACAAGTTGCTGAGGTTTGAAGTCAAATTCGCTGAAGTCCTTGACTTTGAGAGCACCCATCTTAGGGCCAACCAGGTGCTGCAGGAAGTAGTTCAGCATGGAGATGATGCGCTCAGCCAGGAAGGGGTGCACAAACAGTGACTTGATCTCTGGAAAAAAGCCAAAGTCTCAAACTCAACCCATCAGTATTTTTTTTCTTCTATCTAATTTCACTGGAGACCTCTGAGGATTTTAAATTACATAACGCATTTTCTGTGGAGAAAATCAAACAAACAAAAAGGAAACAAAAGCTAATACTCACACATGAAAACTATTAAAACATTTAAAAAACACATTTGTGTATATGTGCATGTCTTTTTTTTTTTTTTTAAACTTTATTTATTTGCCTTGGTGTTTGTCTGGAACTGGAACTACAGATAGTTGTTAGCTGCCATGTGGGTGCTGGGAATCGAACCCGGGTCCTCTGGAAGAGCAGACGGTGCTCTTAACCGCTGAGCCATCTCTCCAGCCCCATATGTGCATGTCTTACAGCGTGTGTGTGGAAGTGGGGACAGCTGTGGGGGCTAGCGCTCTCCTTCTACCATGTGGGTCCCAGGGTCCAACTCAGGCTGTCAGGCTTGGTGGCAGATGCCCTCACCTAGCTGCCCCCATATTTTACTTGTATTTCAGACTTCCCAAATCCACCACCCATTTCCTCATCCTTTTTCTTCTAATCTCCATCCCATTTTCTTTTTTTTTCTTGAGACAGGGTTTCTCTGTGTAGCCCTAGCTGTCCTGGGACTCCCTCTGTAGACCAAACTGGCCTGAAACTCAGATTCACCTGCCTCTGTCTTCTGAGTGCACCAAGACCCAGTCCATCTCATTTTCTTTCTGCTCCATTTTAATGGGAGAGTTTCCTGAGTTTATGTTTTTAACCTTTTCATTAAATATTTAAAGCTATCTATCTACCTACCTACCTACCTATCTATGCATTCGTGTTTTGCCTATATGTATGTCTGTGTGAGAATGTCAGATCTCCTGGATTTGGAGTTACAGTTGTGAGCTGTCATGAGGGTGCTGGGAATTGAATCCAGGTCCTCTGGAAGAGCAACCAGTGCTTTTAACTACTGAGCCATCTTTCCAGACCCTATTTAAAGTTTTAAAGTCACATTTTAAATATTCAAAATGTCTTCCCTGTCCTTTGTGCCTTATCTTTTCTGATTTCCCCAACCTGATAGCTTTTAAAAGAAGCTTTAAAAACATTTTAAATTGCGACCAGGTGTGGTGGCACACACCTGCAATCCAGCATTTGGGAGGCACAAGCAAGTGAATCTCTGTGAGTTTGAGACCTACTTGGTCTACAAAGTAAGTTCCAGAGCTACACAGAGAAACCCTGTCTTGGAAAAAAAACAAACCAAACAACAACAACAACAACAACAACAAAGTTTTATAAATCTATTTCTATGTTTCTCATTGGAGAATTTTCTTTCACTCCTGCTCATTTAGTCATATCACACTAAATTTAATCACTGAATGAAAATTATTTATCCAGCCTCCTCCCTCATTTGCCACAAGCTGTCACTGTGTAGCTCAGGCTGGCCTGGGACTATCTCCATCTCCTAAGAGGATGCCACACTATGCCTAGATTTATGTTTTTATAAAACATACACACACACCACGGTTAATGGCTAACTCATCTTCACAGTTTTTGGGCAATAGGGAGTGAATGTAGGGCTTTGCACACACTAAGCATGTACTCCACTAATAAGCTACACTCCCAGCTCCTACAAGAAACCAACTGTTATCAACTTCTATTTTCTGGCATGTCAGTAATGGGCACCATTATTCGTTTTGAAGTTTCTCTGATTTGTTTCAGTCTCAGATGTGGAAGTTACAGTCACCAGAGTCCAATTTTCTTTGGGACAGAGTCTCATGCATCCCAAAGTGTCCTGGAACTTACTATGTAGATGAGAGTGATCTTGAACTTCTGGTCCTTCTGCCTCCACATCCAAAATGTAGTATGTGCCACTATCAGGAAGACTAGGCCAGCACTCTACCATCTGAGCTGTATCCCCCAGTTTTAGTTGGGCTGATCCCATAAGTGAAACAGACCTTGATTCCTGCATATTTTGGAGAAAGCAGACAATCATGTTCTTACCTGATGTCAGGAAGGCAAGGGTGCCAATTGTTTCATTGGACATGATGTTGTGGAAACGTGCCAGCTGTCCAAACATCTGCAGGCCAGCCTCTTTCTCTCGGCGGGCTTCTGGCGTCAGACTCTCCCATTCTCCTCGGTCTTTCTCAATCTGCTGAATCTTTATCTTGCTCAAATACTATGGGTGGAAACCAGAAACATGATACATCAGATAAGAGAAATGCAATTTAAGAGCCATGACACTGAACTGAAGATTACTTAAAATCCAGTCAATTGGGTTTAGAAAATTGGCTCAATGGTTACACACTCTTGCTGCTCCTGCAGCGAGGATTAGGGTTTGATTCCCAGCACCAACACTGGCTCATAACTACCTGTAACTCCAGTTCTGGGGGATCTATGCTTTCCTCTGGCCTTCACGGGCATGGTATGCATTTGCATACACTCAAGCAAAACACTAATCACTTAAAAACAATTTCAGATCTGAAGAAGTGGCTCAGAGGTTAAGGGCACTTGTTCTTGCACATGGCAGCTCCCATCCACCTGTAACTTAGCTCCAGGAGATGCAATGGCTACTTCTAGCCTTCCCAAGCCCTGCATGCATATAGTATACTTACATGCAAACCAAACACTCATACATATACATTTTAAAATACAAAAAACCCAGTCAACTAAGCTGGGAAAATCAGAGACCATATAAAAGGTCTTGAACCTTTGTCAATACGGGGCTGGAGCTTAAGAACGTTTTAAGGGCCAGTCACATGATCAGTGGGTTAAGGCACTTGTCACCAAGGCTGAATGATGACCTGAGTTTGATTCCCAGAACCCTCTTGCTGAAATGAGAAAATAGCCTCCCAAAAGTTGTCCTCTGATCTCCACATGTGCACTGTAACAAGTGTACCCACACATATACACGTGTGCACACACACACACACACACACATACATAAAATTAAATCTTTTTTTTTTTTAAACTTATTTATTTTATTTATTTGCCTTGGAGTTTTGCCTGAAAGTACAAACAGCTTTGAGCTGCCATGTGGGTGCTGGGAATCAAACCCTGGTCCTCCGGGAGAGCAGTCAGTGCTCTCAACCGCTGAGCCATCTCTCCAGCCCCGTAAAATTAAATCTTAAAGAACTTTTGGAAAGAAAAAATTAATGTCCTCATAGAGACTTGTCTCAGCTTGAGTAAACTGGTAGGAACTGCCCGGAACTGGGATACTATCAGGAGGACCAGTGGAGCAGCATATGGAGTGCAGGCTAAATCACCAAAATACCAAGAAAAAGGAATCCTTTCTAAAACAAACAAACAAACAAACAAAAACACACAAAATGTTCAAAACTTGCTCACCAAAAACCAAAGTTCTATAAACATGCCTGGTGTCTAGAATTACTCAGAATGTCATAATTGTCAAAGCCCTCATCACCCTTCTATTGCAGCAAATGAGTTATCCAATTTCCAGAGACTGCCATCTGTTTCACTCCCTGAATCATGCTGCCCCTACTTAATAGTAGTTCCTGTTTATCATAGGAACTGCTCATTCTCTCAGAGAACCGGCTTTAAATCTCAGTGTGCAGGATTATGAAGAGAGCAGGAGGCCAGATCCTTCTCACAAACTAAACCCAAGTTACTTCCTGGGTTATCAAGAAGAGTACCCTCAAACTAAGCTACATCCTCCTCCTGGAGGTCACTGCCTGGTTGTGCTGATGCTCCTTCCTCCACCAGGAGGTCCCACCTACTTGTAGCTGTAGGCCCAACATAGAGCACACAACTAAGCCTAGACCAAAACCTCCACACTATACGCAAAACAAATTCCTCCTTCTCTAGGTTATTCTTTTCAGGTACTTTGTCAGGGCAATGAGAATCTGACAGTCACTGATCAAAATTAAGATCCTTTAATTTCTTTTTACATTATTGGCCTGTTGGTACACCTTAGTATGGATTAAACACACTCTAAAATTATTTATGTGTATGTTTGTCTACCACATGTGTGCAGAAGCCTGTGGGGGACAGAAGATTGTGCTGGATCCCCTGGAACTGGAGCTACCAGTGGTTGTAAGCTGCCATGTGGGTACTAGGAATTGAAACCAGGTCCTGTGCCGACGTAGTAAGTACTCTTAACCACTAAACCATTTCTCCAGCCCAATACCATTTTTTAAACTCTCAACCAGAGAACAGCCCAAGTTCATGAAGCTTCAATAATGACCCTTGATCTTGTCTAGCTTCTAAGCCTAGAAAGCTGTGTAATAGCAAGCACAGGGCACACTATTACACACACTTTTGGTGTGCAAGAATGTTCTAGAATAAGGATTACTCTATTAAAATTAAAAGGTCAAAAGAATATACTCTCTGCCAGGTGTACTAGTTCATGTCTGCAATTCCAAAACTCTGGGAGGCTAAGGTGAAAGGATTCCTGTTATTTTGAGGTCAGCTTGGGATAAAGAGTGAGAGAAAACTTGTTTAAATACACACACACACACACACACACACACACACACACACACACACCCCCAAACACTACCACCAATGTTATCATTTGAAACCACCACAGATGGTACAGGAGTATGTATAATTCTTTCTTCTTTTACCTGTATGGCTTCATCCAAAAGGAAGATAGCATCATTCATTAACAGGTTAAGAAATCGGAGGAACAGTGGGGGATTCATAGCTTCTAAATTCTTAGAGGCATAGTCAGCCAAATCCTGTAAATTCCAGCCCAAGAAGAATATATTTTAGTACAAATCACAACTTTACTGGGGCTGACCTAAAGCACCTGGTTTCATGAAAACCCCTTTTACCTTAATGCTTTCTCGATAGCTGTCTGTCCCCCACATGTATCTTAGGATGGGATACATAGGGCGTCGGTAATTAAACTTCTGTTCAAACTGATGAGGGTCCCCTAGAGTAAGGCAAGAATGAGAAATCAGCAAGGGTAGTCTAAATGAATGAGCAGGATCTTATGCTCTTATCTTTACTCTGAATCTTATCTTTACTCTGAATGTCAAAGCTGCTGTCAAAGTCTTCTCTAGAAGTTCCCCCAGCCCATACCCTTTGTGGTGCCAGGGATTAAACCTAGGCTGTAGCTACAACCATTTGTACAAGATTACACCAGCACCATACAGGTCAACATTCCAACAGGTGGCACTAATTGGATTTAGTGGGTTGTAAATAAAAATGGTGTAGATCAGCTGGGGTAGTAATAAAAATGTCTTTAATCCTAGCATTTGGAAGGCAGAGGCACGCAGATCTCTGTGAGTTTGAAGCCAGCCTGGTCTACAAAGTGAATTCCAGGACAGCCAGGGCTGTTACACAGAGTAACCTTGTCTCAAAAAACAAAACAAAACAAAACAAAACAAAACAATCCCTTAGCCTCTGCAAATGAAAGGAGAAAGGGGACATGTAGGGAGTGCCCGGAGGAAAGGAAGGGGAATTGGGAGCAGATATAATCAAGTGTTTTCTACATGTGTGAAATTGTTGAAGAATAAAGCCATTCTATTAAAACAACACACAACACACAACACACAAAGCATAGGCCTTGCACACATTAGGTAAGTATGCTACCACTGAGCTAGATCCCCAGCCTTCTTCTCTAGAAATCCACCCCCCAACTCACCTCCACCCTGACACAGGGTTTTTCTATGTGGCCCTGGCTGTCCTGGAACTCACTCTGTAGGGCAGGCTGGCCTTGGACTCAGAGATCTGTCTCTCTGCCTCCCTGAGTGATGGACTTAAAGGCATGTACCACTACGCTCAGTTTTCTATAACAATTTCTAAGGCCTAGAATTAGATGAGGTGTTTGTTTTCTTGAAAAAAGTAAAGGGTCAGAACCAAGCTGTTTAAAAAAAAAAAAAAAAGACAACAACAAATGTTTCTGTATCCAGATATGAAGCACACAAAGAGGCCTCTTTGATGGCCACTATGGCAGTAAAAGTCATGTGCAGAATGGGAAACTAAGTGATCACCACACCCTTTAAAGACAACATCCCAGCCATGCAGCCAATTGGATCTTGATTATTCCACAAGATGATGCTAGGAGCTAAAAATCTAAGTTTTATATAGTATTTGAATTATGAACATTATCCTAAGACCTCTCCAGACTGGCTCATAATAAAGGAAGTATATGGGCTGGAGAGATGGCTCAGCGGTTAAGAGCACTGACTGTTCTTCTGGAGGATCTGAGGTCGATTCCCAGCATCCACATGGTGGCTCACAACTGTCCGTAATTCCAAGATGTGACACCCTTATACAGTTATACATGCAGGCAAAACACCAATTCACATAAAATAAAAATTAAAAAAAAATAAGAATGTATGAAACTAGAGAGATAAAGTATCTAGAGGCCGAGGTCTTCTCTCATTCTGCTTAATTTAAGATTGTTAACCTCCCTCCTCCCCCTCCTCCTCCTCCTCCTCCTCCTCCCCCTCCTCCTCCTCTTCCTCCTCCTCCCACAACGTCCTCTTTTCCTTTCATTCAGTTTTATTTTGAGAAGGCTCATTATATGACTCAAGGTGGTTTCTTTTTCTTTTCTTTCTTCTTTTTTGTTTTGGGAAATAGGGCTTCAGGGGGTCTCTATATATCACCCTGGCTGGCCTGAAACTTTATATATAGACCAGGATGTCACAGAGTTTCACTTACTTCTGCCTCCTGTGTGCTGGGATTAAAGATGTGTGCCTCCGTGTCTGGCTCTAGGTTGGTTTCTAAGTCTTTTTGCCACTGCCTCTTAGGTATTTAGATTACAACAGGTATGCATCACTGTACCAAACCTTTTCTAACTTAAGTGGGTATATTTCATGACAACTCTCTGGCTGCATAGTCACACAATGTGAGCACAACGTCCTGCTGTGCACCTCCTCCTTACAAGTGAAGGCTGCACTCACTCTGTCACTCAAGCATCACGTTGACATTTTTTTTCTTTCTTTCTTTAGGAGACAAGATTTCTATGTGTAGCCCTGGCTGACCTGGAACTCTCTCTGTAGATCAGACTGACCTTGGATCTACAAAAATTTGCCTGCCTCTGCCTCCTGAGTG
Organism: Sigmodon hispidus; assembly: GCA_004025045.1. Taxonomy (NCBI): domain Eukaryota; kingdom Metazoa; phylum Chordata; class Mammalia; order Rodentia; family Cricetidae; genus Sigmodon; species Sigmodon hispidus. The sequence continues at coordinate 22,011 of PVIH01002525.1, forward strand.
CAAGTGCTGGGACTAAAGGCCTGCCTAGCTTTCACTGAGTTTACAGGTGAGGAAACTGAGACCCAGAGTAAGCAAGAAACAAAGGCAGAAAACAAATAGGGAAAGTTAGCTAGTAAGATGTTAAATGCCTCTTTAAATGTTAATTGTATATGTCACCAGATGGCAGAAATCTCCTTCAAAAAGACTCTTATGCAACTGCTTAACATATCTTACCTACTAATTCAGACAAAGTCCAGGGTCTCAGGACTGAAAAGAAAACAATGCTGTCTACTGTTTTCTTTAGTTTTTTGATGTGTTCACACATGTGGGTGTGTGTTTTCATATGATTGTGCATGTGTGTGTATATATGTGTATGTATGTGTTTGCACATGCACATATGAAAGCCACAGGTCAACACCAAATGTCTTCTTCAGTTGCTCTCTACCTTGTTCTCTTGAGACAGAGGCTCTCATCAAAATCAGAGCTCACTGATTTGTCCAGACTGGATGATTTGTCCAGGCCTCCTGTCTCTGCCTCCCTAGAACTAGGATTATGAGTGCATGGTGCTATATCTGGGTCCTAAGATTCAATCCTAGGTCCTCTCACTTGCTGCGCTTGCCCATACTATGTAGATGGTTTCCTGTTCTTGTTTGTTTTTGTGAGACAGAGCTGGTTCTACTTCTTTTTGGGCATCTATATAATACATATAAAATGAGAACAATATAGAAAAACTTTCAGATAGACAAGTTAATAATATAGGAAAAAATTAAGTACTCTCCTTCAAACCTAGCACACAGTGAGCATTTAATAAATGCTGGTTGACATTTCTGTGACATTGGAAAGTGATCAAACTGAAATTTAGTTCCCAGCTCTAGAGACTTCTTTACCTGTAAATTCAATGTCCACAAAAACCTTGATTAGGGCTTCTGAAAGTTGGGGAGCATATGGATAGTTGCAGAACACACGTTTCCGGTGAAACACACTAGACACCAAGGGATTTGGGGTCTGATCCAAGTGAGGCATCACTGCTTCCAATACCTCTGCTAGTTTTGCCCTCAGGTGGGGATTCTTCATTCTGCAGAGGGCAGAAAACAAGATGAGCAGGAGAACCTAACTTCCCCAGTATGATTCTATTGTACACAAGGAGCCAGTGTGCCCTGTATCTCTATCAATTATATTTAAAAAGTCACACTCACTTCAAGTTTGTCAGTACTTAGCTGATGCAGGATATGCCATTAAACATACTGTCTTGAGATGGTTTTACTATGTATGTAGTCCTGGCTGTCCTGGAACTCCCTATGCAGACGAGGCTGGCCTTGAACTTGTGGAAATCTTCCTATCTCTACCTCCTGAGTGCTGGGATTACAGAAGTGCACTATTATGCCTGCCCATTTAACTCTTGAGATGACAGATGTCCTCCCATGTATGAAAGAGCACTTCAGTTTTCATGTAACGATTAGACACTGGATTTTCTTCTCTATACCAATGTATATCTATCTACTATGTACCATCTTTGACAGGTTCATCTTGATTTGCTTTCCCAAGCTTTCTGAGGGCAAAGGTTAGGTTATAACTACCTGATAGTATCCATAATCTCTACCTGTGTATCTAAAGAATGCTTGTTGGTTTCTGACTTCCTTTGGGTCTGCTCAGCTCAGTGAAGGTTGGCTCCTATATAATTTTCATTGATGTACCTTAGAGAATTGTAGACTTTTTATTTTGCAGCAAATGTGCCTCTTTGGCCTACCTACATAAACCTTCCCTTAAAAAAAAAAAAAAATCAGGGAGCACTTCTAAAATTCATAGTACTCCTGTTTCAGAGAGAAGGCTAGAAGTAACATGAACCTAGGTCTACCACTATCTAACTCAAGGTGCAGGAGCAAGCTTTGGCTCACATAATTAGTAGGAAAATTTAGCACTTGGTACAGCCTTGGTACTCTGGTTAACTATTTTCACCAGGGATCAGCAGTGGAATTCCCACCAAGCACTTTATATTCAGGTTCAAATTCTCTGTGGGCAGAGTCCTCTGCTTGGTAAGTCTCCCCAGGGCAGTCGGAATGTTTTGTGGCTCTAACAGTGACGGGGCAAGCTTCCAGCACATCACCTTTCTACGCTTCCAGTGAAAATGGTGATAAAGTGAAGCACATGCTCCAGGGAATCTGCTGACGTCTCCAAGATGTCCTCAGCAAAGCGCCGGAGAAAAATGAGAAAATCACCCAGGTTATCTGCAAAAAATTCTGAAAAAGATTTGTTGGAATTAGTTAAATCTCTGTTCATTGATTCCAAACAACATCCCAGTCCCTCCCTTCACATTAATTAATGAAGGCTAAAAAAAGAAAAAAGGGGCTGGAGAGATGGCTCAGCGGTTAAGAGCACCAGCTGTTCTTCCAGAGGACCTGAGTTCGATTCCCAGCACCCACATGGCAGCTAGCAACTGTCTGTAGTTCCAGTTCCAGGCAAACACCAACGCAAATAAATAATAAATAAATAAAGTTTTTTTAAAAAAAAAAAAAAAAAAGAAAAAAAGAAAAAAAATCCAAAAGTCTTTTGTACCAAACTTTTATCACTAAGTACCAGAGGTGGTGATAAGTTACTAACCATGGGATCCCTTACATGTGTATCAAGCTTTATCTTTATCTGAGTAGATACATGAACAGTAGTGAAACACAATATTGCTAACACTAGCGTGCTGTGCCCCCAAAGGTCAGACACACTTTAGGTGTGGCTAGTTACGCTAGGCACTTGGAGCAAGGAGCTCCAAGATGGTCCTCCAAGCATCCTCCCCTTTTGGCACTCATCCTTGGCAAAGTCTTTCTGCATCATCCTAGGTTAGAAGAAACTCTGATGTATACAGTAGAAGATGTTTCAAGGCTAGTTATCAAAGTCTGCAGCTTTTATTTTGGTCACTTGCCACATCACGAGTGGCACTAAGATGTGTGGGGCTGCTGGCAAGCAGCTGAGGCCTGTTCACAGACACATGACTGGGTTTGTAAGTGGATCCTCCAGCTCTCCTGGAGTCCTCAGAGTCCTACGGCTCTGACTGACAACTGGCCACAATCTCATTAGTACTCTGAGCTAGGATCCCACAAGCAAGTGCTTCTTGTTGTTTAAACTGCTATGTTGGGGGGAGGTAACTTGTTACATAGCCATATGAGACCAGTACAGTGTTGAAGAACATTTAATCTGACTAGTTAACAACATCCACAGAGTCTCCCTGACATGCATGCATACATACAATCTCCCTTCTGAGCCAACTAACAAGAGGTAGTTTGTTTTTTCTAAAAAAAGCTCAGGGAAAGTTAGACAGACAAATTATAAGTTAAAAGACAATATTAACAATAGAAACTAAGAGCTGTTAAAAACCCTGACTACAGCTCATCTTTTGAAGGCTGCTTTTCCGACTGTCAGAGCACTAGAGATACAGAGCTGGGGAAGTAACCCTTCATGCCCCTATGCTTTAGCCAGGAGATGTTATTTCCAAGTTTGAGTACTTTCTCTAAAAACAATGGGATGATAAGTAAGGACTGGTATCTTGAGAATTAAGCTTCCAAGGTGACCCAGTTAACTGAGGTGGCTATTAATAGGATGTTCCCACAGGACAGGCTGCTTACCTGGCACATAAGCCAAAGAGCTGTAGCCATCTGGCAAAGGAAAACTTAGCTCAATTGGCTGGGAGCCCTCATTGCCTATGGCCAATTGAACCAGCAGAACAGCCATGGACACCTGCAAATTTAGGCAGTTCTGCAGCATCTGGGGCTCAGTCATAGCAGTCTTGGTAGAAAGATAGATGGTCATCAGGCGTTCAAACTGCTCACGGAGACTGTCAGCAGCAGGGCTAGAACTCTGCTGAGCATCCCGCCAGGCAACCTGCAGCCGATGCAGATTTTGGTTGATTTTTACCATCTGATCATGCAACCTGCCTCCAAGAAAGCAGAAGAGACCAGGTCAGGGAGGCACATGTGGGGCAGTGTGGTATAGACTGCACTGGAAAGCAAATCCTCGTTTGGTTACTCTAGTATTCTAGCGCCCAGGTAAAAGCTGAGTCTAGTGTGTGCTCTAAATGCCGGGGAAGGAGACAGGAGGTTCCCTGGAATCTGGCTGAATCAGTGAGCTCCAGGTTGATTGAAAGATCATTCCTCAAAAAATAGATGGGGAGCGACTGAGAAAGCCACCTAACACCAACCTCTGGCTTCTCCATCACACAAGAGCATGTGTATCCTGTTCCCCTCACCCAAAGTAAAAACAAAATCAGTATTCATAATACTCTTTCTATAAATCAAAAAAATAAGTGAGTTGTTAGCCCTCCTATGATTCCTTATCCTGGCAATCATTCCCAACTAAATAAGAGGTGAACAACTGTAGAGTGACATGTGCCCGGCTTGCTAGGAATGCATCTTTTTGGACTCCTTTCTCGGGCTCACCGCTCTTACGGAGTCCCTTTTCATCACTGTCTCAAGAGTTTTCAGTTTGATCTTTTGGTCTTTGGGCATCAGAAGTAATACAAATCCAAGTGTAGAGAGAAATGTAAAATGAAAATAATTTGATTTTCCTAGATAATAGAAAAATAGGGACTGAAAAGTTGGCAAGGGGCTGGAGAGATGTCTCAGTGGTAAAGAACACTGTTCTCCCAGAGGACCCAGGTTCAAGTCCCAGCACCCACATGTCAGCTCACAACTGTCTCTAACTCCAGTTTCAGAGACCTTCACACCAACGCACATAAAATAAGGTAAATTGGTAGAATGTAGAGAAAATATTAGCATGTTGTTAATTTTTAAAAACAGATAACAACTGTAAGTAATCTCTATAAAGTGACCTCCCGTAAATTTAAACAAATGCACAAATCCTTTCCTTATGAGTTCATCCTAAGGTGAGTCTTAGACTCATATTCAACCTTCAAGCTGTCAACACAACTCACTAGTTCTTTACAAACAGTTCTTTTCCAATGACATCCAAGGAGTTACCTGTGAAATCCCAAGTACAAGGTATACTCTGTCAGGGCCAGGTTCTCCGTCACCAGGTTGTAGCTCTGGGGGAATACTGGCTCTTGCGCAGCTGGGATCAAACAGGTCTCTTTGTCCAAACCTTGAAGTGAAAGGAACAGCGACAGTTTGACACAGACGTCTGTCTTGGTCTCAGTCCCCTTGACTTCTGCTCAGCTTCCATACTGCTACAGTGGTACCTTCCTCACAACACATCTCCAGCTACTTCCTCGTCTAAAAACACTTTCTGGCTTCTTGCTATCCAGAGAAACAGTTAATCTCTTGATGAATCAATAAAATCAGCAAAAACTGAAACAAGTGATATTGCATTTTTTCCCAAGTGATAGGCAATGGACCATTTCCATTTATTCTATGTTTTTCTGTGTTCAAGCTGAGTTACTTTTGTGCAGATATTAGTTTTATAATCATAAGAGGATTTAAAATAAATGTAGAAGAAAATCCAACAAAACTGAGAAGAGATTCATTCTGAGTGACAGAATCAGGGCTGATTCATCTTCTTTTTTACTGTATTACTTAAGTTTTCTCCAATCTGCTGCCAACTTCTTTCCTTCTCCCTTCCCATCTCTTACTCTTCATCCTTGCTCTAACTACACAGAACTTCCTACTATCTTCAATAAAGACCTTCCACAGATTTCTCTTCTTTCTAGACAGCCTCAAACTTAGAGACCCACCTGCGCCATTGCTCTGTCTACAGACTTCTCCCTGTTCTTCTACCTGCCAGCCACTGGTGCTCCTTTGCCTGGTGAACCCTGACTTGTCTTTCAGGACTTGGCTTCTGCAGCGCTGGCTCCTCCCTCCTTCCCACACTGCTGTCACTTGTCAACCTGTCTGCTCTCTTCTGTTCAAAGACTAGGGCAGCTGTGCTCTACTAGATTTCTATAAAAGATGAGAAAGTGAGTATCCAAGGCTGTCAAACCAGACAGATGGTGTCACCAAGGCCTAACGTTTAAAAGATAACAGCTGTTTAAAAAAAAAAAAAATCCATGTTTAAAATCATTTAACTAGTTCTCCAGTGCGCCTCCTCTGTTTTGAGCAAGACATACTTGCTCAAAGGCTACGGGAACAAATGCTTTAGAGGCAACACACACACTCACTGTTTTCAAAAGCCCCATTCCCTGCCTACCTCTCATGTGTACATTTTTAATTTTTCGTTCTTCATCATTCAACTCTTTGAGGACACAGTATGAGGGGTTAAAAGTGAGGAGCCGGGAGGATCTGGGTTTGCAGAACGGCTGGCACAGCTTCAGGAGAGCAGCACCCAGATTCAGAAAGAAGGCATCTGAGGCATACATTTGGAAGAAGATTTCAGGCATCTGATTGGCCCAGATCTTGGTGCGGCCTGCATTTGCATGCAAACAGTTTCCAAGCCAGAACAAGATCCCATGCTTGGTTTCTGGAGAGAGCTGGAGCAAGTTCTTCAGCAGCTGGTAGATCTTTTCATGGAACTGAGCCATGAACTGTTTAACCAGAAAACACAACCACAGAACATTCCAATTCACAATCCTGGTATTTTCTTTTTTACTCCTAAACCCTAGCAAATATAAATTTCTAAAAATATGCTAATCTCAATCTCTCTCTTCATTCTTTTTGCACCTTATTCCCTGATTCTGTTTTAAAAAATATATGTATTTCTGAGTACTTATGAGACATTTCTGGTCAGCTGCCAAACTGCAGAGAGTTTAGTAGGTTCTACAGCTGGATTTTTCTGTAAAGTGTTAGTGATAAATTCTCTGGATCTGGTTATCATAGCTTTCATAGCAATTGCTTAACTCTACCACTGTAGAGTGAAACTGAGCCATAAACAATACAAGTAGACATGATTACAGTTGATAAATGTTTATATTATATTTATTTTGTGTCATATATTTAGTATATAGGAGAGGCATGCTATCGAGCATCCTATGTGTGGATGCTTGGGAACAGGTTCTCTGTTTCTACCATGTGGGTCTGGGGCTGTACCCAAACCATCAGGCTGGATAACAAGCACCTTTATCCACGGAGCCATCTCACTGGCCCCATGTAATCTTTCTTTACAAAAAACAAAACAAAAAGCCCAAGAGCAGTTGGATTTGACTATTTCGGTAGTTTGCTAAACATCTAATGATTTAAATAGTAAATGGGACACCTAAACTGTGTACAGTTAGCCATCTAATGCCCCACAGTCAGACTTCTGCTAAATTTTATGTTAAAAGGCCTACACATAAAGAGATGGACAAGGTGTAGGGAGCTGCGTTGTACCACGCCCTAAAGGTGGCGCCGGTTTCTGCCTTCCACCTTCCTGATGGGATGGTGAGTGCTCTCGGGAGTAAACAACTCCTTATTGGCTATAGGCGAGGATGGTGGCTTGCGTCCACGCCTCAGGACCTATGGGCGATGTCCACATGGCTTACCGGGCCCGTGGCTTTAGGGCGTGGTACAACGCAGCTCCCTACAACAAGGGACAAAGAGATTTATAATTTAGTCAGAAGGTTTCATGAGCCAAGTAACAGTAACTGAGGGCAAGGACTCAAGGGGATGTAACACTATTGTTACACAGGGCAGGTTCTATATAATCTAGATGTTTATTCTCACCAAAACCAACGTCTATCCTCCACTCATAGTGAAGGGTATGAAGGTGATTTCTTTTTCTGCTTTTGTTTTCTCAAACAGGGTTTTTCTGGGTAGCCCTGGCTGTTCTGGAATTTGCTCTGTAGACCAGGCTGGCCTTAAACTCAGAGACCCACCTGCCTCTGCCTCCCGAGTGCTGGAAGTAATGGTGTGTACCAAGGGCAATCTCCTTGCTTCCTTCTTATTTATTATGCATGCAGAACCAGATCTCATTATAGATGGTTGTGAGTCACCATGTGGTTGTTGAGAACTGAACTCAGGACCTCTGGAAGAACAGCCAGTGCTCTTAACCTCTGAGCCATCTCTCCAGCCCCTTCTTTTATTTTTGAGATAGGCTCTCCTATAGTGCAGATTTATCTAGTACTTGCTATGTAGTTTAGGATGGTCCTGAACTCCTAATCCTGACTGTTTCCTGAGTGCTAGGATTGTAAGTCACCCCATCCCTCCTAATAAGAGGGAAATTTTGTTGTGTTATGACAAAAGCCAACCAGACCAATCTGCCTTCCCGAGAGGCTGAAGCAGCCTTATTCCTACATGGTTCCTGAGGAAATGCTCATCTCAAATTAGGGGACTGTGTCACCCTGGGAAGCAGTTCCACCTGATGAATGTTGGCCTCCTGTACTTTGATCTCCTGAGGACTGGAACGAGATGGATTCAGAAAGTAGCCATGGTTTTCTACCACACCCGGAGTCTTTAACAAGCAGGAGACATTCAGAATTACTCCCAGCAAGGTTTTCTGATACATCTGCCCATTGCTAGGGTCCTTGGGTTGAATGTATTCTAAAAAAACCTGCAGAAAAGGACAAAACCTACTTATTCATCTGTATGGTGAGATAAAGGGTCTCAATACAACCAACTCTCTCTTTCACACACATACGCACGCACACACGCGTATACTTTTTTCTTTAAAAATTTATTTATCTATGTATATGAGAGCTCTATCTGCATGTATGCCTGCATGACAGAAGAGGGCACTAGACAGAAGAGGCCATCAGATCCCATCATAGATGGTTGTGAGTCTCCATGTGGTTGTTGGTAATTGAACTCAGGACCTCTGGAAGAGCAGCCAGTGTGCCTAAGCCTTTCCTTCTTTTTCTTTTTTCTTTTTTCTTCAAGAAAGTCCCTGACTGTCCTGGAACTTGCTCAGTAGACCAGGCTAGTCTTAAGCTTAGAGATCCACTTGCCTCTGTCTCTCTGTCTCCTGAGTTCTAGGATTAAAGGCGTGCGCCACCACAGCTTGGCTCTCTTTTTTTGTCTTTTTTCTTTTTAAAGGCCGGGTTTTATAAAATCCAGGCTAGCCTCAAATTACAAGAAAAACCTTTAAACATTATTTATTTGTGTGCCTGTGTGTGCATACCATGGACACAGGGTATTGATTCTTTCCTTCTCTTCTTCCACCAGGTAGGTTCTAGGGATCAAACTGAGGGAAGAGCCTTTACCCACTGAGCCATCTCACCAGCCCTGTCCTAGGGCCTCAAATTAACAATGTAGCTGAGGATAATTTTGATTTTCCTGCCTCCACTTCCCAAGTGCTAGGATTCCAGGCACACAGGTATGATACCATACCTGGCTTTCTATAGGCAATGGTATAGTGTTGTCAGCACAGAAAACATCAAATTACTAAGTTGTTAGCATTATGAGTATATGGTGCCTGTCAGACCTACCTTGGCCATATCCTTCTGCCTCGTGAAATAGAGAAGAATATCCAGATATGCATAAAGTAGGATCTGGCAGAGCTCCAGATCTTTGATTCGGCCTAGTAAAATATCAAACACTGGAATCATGACTTCAGGAAACGTTCGAACTTCTTCATCCAACAGCAAGGCTTCAATGACCTCTTCTAAAAACTCAGTTACATCTTCAAAGTCTAACAGAAGACACATGGAAAAGGAAGGAGCCCATGTCAATTTTTATGTCTTTATACACTGTTTGTGTTCTCTTTGTCTATCTCTGTTGTGACGTAGAAACTGAGCCAAAGACCTGATGAATGCTAGGCAACTGTCCCACTAGAGCTTGACCCATGAGCTATACTCACTTCCAAACATTGCCTCCTTATGATTCATTACCGTTATTTATGTGTGTGGATGCTTTGCCTGCACATATGCCTGTGTACCAAGTGCAGTACCTGTGGAGGCCAGAAGAGGGCAGTGGGTCTGCCTGGAAATGGAGTTAAATACAGTTATGAGCCACCATGTGGGTGCTGAGAATTGAACCAGGAGCCTCTGGAAAAGCAGCTACAAGTGCTCTTAAGGTTTGAGCAATCTCTCTCTCTAAAAAAGATTCTCATTTTTGAGAGAATTCTGCTGGTACTGGGGCCTAAAGATCAAGGTATAAGCTGCCTTCCTTAATTTCTATCAGAATCATGGCTCTAAGATTCTCTAAACCCTTAGAGGAGTTTTAAATTGGTATTCTACATGTAGATGTTTAAAGACCTTGCTTCTATACTCACGGGCTCCCTGAATGGCTTCTAACATCAAATCTACCAGTTGCTCATGGATGTTTTGGTCGACGTAGATCTCTGGGGTGAGGAGAACTGTTCTCGTGTTGGACACAGTGAGGTTCCTGCACTGCACTGCAAAGGGGAGCAGGTTTTCTGGAACTTTGGTAATCTACAACAGAGAGAAGCACTTTTCTATAACATGGAACAAGGGTGGGACAGTAAACAAGATGAAAAATATTCCATGTCCCCAACAGTACTGGTTTCTTTCCTTCTCCCTCCTCCTCTCCTTATTTTGAGGGGGAGGGGGAAGGAAACAACACAGGGTCTCTGTGTAGCCCTGGCTGTCCTGGACTTTGCTCTGTAGACCAGGCTGGCCTCAAACTCAGAGACCCCCACTTGCCTTTGCCTGGGATTAAAGGCATGCACCACCACTATCTGGCAGTATTGGTTTATCAGAGACAGAAAATTCATGACAGATTTGTCCTTTGGCTTAAAATTCCAATCCTGAAGATGTCAAGTTTAGCCCAATTCAGTATTTTCATCTTATTGGAAATGCTGTTAGATGACTTAGGTTTTTAAGATTTAGTTTTTGTTGTTTTCTTTTGGTTTCAGTACTCAGTGTAGACTGGCCTGGAACTCACTGTGCAGACACAGAGAGCAGGTTGACTCTAAACTTACAGCCATCTTCGTGCCTGTGCCTCATGAGTGCTGGAATTACAGGCATATATGACTACTCTGGACTGATCTGGTGGTTAGTCTTTTTCTCTTTTCTTAGGGTGTGATTTCTACAGAGGTATATTTAGAAAATAGGAGGCACTGGCTAACAGGGAAGAAAGATTAAGTCACAGAAAGGAGATTAACGGCTTTATGGCAATCCAAGGTACTATGAATATCAGCTCTAGATGTACCATGAGATATACACATATATTATAACATGAAAGAGACTGGTCCACCTTACTCACATGCTATAGTGACTCCAGGGGATAGTCTAAAACTTCACGGGCCCTAACCCTTTACCTCTTCCTTGGCTCTGTGGAAGCAGGAATAAAGGTAACAAAAGATGTGCCTTTCCCCTGCATCTCGGTCAGCAGAGAGATTTAATGTTGTAGAAGAAGTCATGCTGATCAAATGGTTTCCTGGATCTTGAAGCAGTAACCGAGCAAAGATGGCCTATTAACAACAACAAAAAAACCAAAAATATTAATCTCTAGCAAGGTAAATCCTAAAACACTAAGATATAATGATACGGGATTTGATAAGAATCAGATGTAGTTCAGAATAAATTTAGAAATGTTAGAAAGTAATTATATACATAGTTACTACAAAGCAATACTCAAGTGTCTGGGATAGTCACAGCAAAAAGTCACAGGTTGAATAGTGTTAAGAATCAGTGATGAGACATGTGAAATCTACTTTTGTGTGTGTGAGATTGGTGGGCTTAAAAATACTTTAAATGTGAAAGCTAAATGACAAGTTGTTATCTTTCCTCTCAATATTTATTTATTTAGACAGGGTTTCTCTGTGTAGCCTCTCTGCAGACCACTCAATTTTTTTGAATATTTATTATATTTTATTTATATTTATATTTATAATATAAATATTTATAATATTTTAATTATGTGTTGTCTGTGTGGGTATGTGCACATGACTGGAGGAACTCATGGTAGTCAGAGGCCCTGGTTCCCTGGAACTACAGTTACAGGCAGCTGTAAGTCATATGACATAGGTGTTGAACCTGGGTTCTCTGTAGGAACAGTATATGCTTTTAACAGCTCAGCCATCTTTCTAGCTCCTTATTTTGTTTTTTGAAACAGGCTTTCTCCTGTAACCCTTGACTGTCTTGGAACTCATTATGTAGACCAGGCTAGCCTTGAATTCACAGAGCTCTGCCTCCCAATGTTGGGATTAAAAGTATCTGCCACCATGCCCAGCTTTAGTCGGGTTTTCAAAGGTACAGTGCACGAATTACGAGCTCTGATGCCCTGGGAAACAGCTCTACCTAATGGATAATGGCTTTCTGTACTTGATCTCCTGAGGACTGAAATGAGGCTAGAGAAGGACACTGGGTGTCCTGCTCTATCACTCTCCAGCTCATTCCCTTGAGCTCTGACTAAACCTGGAGCTCACCATTTTTCAGCTAGGCTGGATGGTCAGCAAGTCCCCAGAGATCCTCTTCTCTATTCCCTCTCATTTATTGTCCGAGATGGCCACAGTGAGCTTTGTGTGGCTGCTGGGAAGCCAAATTTGCCTGTGAGCATCTCCCCAGCCTGATTTAGGCTTTTTTGAAAATATGTATGTAAGAGGGGCTGGAGAGATGGCTCAGAGGTTAAGAGCACTGACTGTTTAGAGGTCCTGAGTTCAATTCCCAGCAACCACATGGTGGCTCACAACCACCATGGTACCAGTGAGATCTGGTACCCTCTGCTGTACACTGTATACATAATAAATAAGTAATTTTTTTTTTTTAAAAAGAAAGTATGTAAGAAAGATACGAGTCGGGTCTTGTCTTAGGAGCTTAAAGAGTCTAATAGGAGTGATAAGACAGGTTCAATAAGAAGCCACAAGAGACAGTGGCAGTTGCCATAAGGAATGGGTAAGATGAGGAGCTCAGAGGAGGGAACGACAACCCTTCTCTGGCAACTTTGATACATCTTAACTGGTTCTCACACAATGGTTGGGTTTGGATGTGCTGCCAGAGAGGAAAATCACACACAGTGGAAGAGGTGGGAACAAGCAAGTAGTGTGAACCTGGAGCATGAACAGGACTTAGCAGCATGGTGGCGACTTGCTTAGCCACATACCTGTTCAACATTGCTCATATCAAGCCAGTCTTGATCTTCCAGCTCTACTGCCATTTCTTCTAAATATACACAGCGACTGGGGATGCCATTCCCACTTTTCAAGTTTGGATCACCTGTGAAACAGTTTCAATCTAAGAGGTTAAGGATAATGTTCCTGTCCTCATGACACTGTTTTTGTTTTATTTTGCTTTTTTGAGACAGGGTCTTGCTATGTTGCCTAGGTTGGTCCTTAACTCTTAGGCTCAAGTGGTCCTCCTGCCTCAGCCTCCCCAGTACTGGAGACTAAAGGCATGTATAGCTATGTTCAGCTTCCAACAACAGATCCTGATAACAAGTCCCTTGAATTCAGGAACAATAGAGTGACCTTAATACACAAAGCAGTTACAGAGCAAGAACTGTTATGGACTGACCCTCAGTATAACACTTAGGAAGAAAATTCCAGATACCAGCATTAACTTACCTTTGAATTACAGAAAGGGCACAGAGGTAAAACATGTCTGAACCTCTCAGCATCCATGGAAGAAGAAAATGGGTTAGCTACTTCTACTTACTTTTAAAGGTCATTCAGGCAAATAGTCACACAGCCCAGTCAGCACAAAATGGCAACAGAATTAGATCTGTAGAAATACTGTTTGTCTGTTTTTTGAAGTAGGGTTTCTCTATGTTGCCCTGGCTGACCTGGAATGCACCCTGTAGATCAGGCTAGCTTTGAACTGAGAGATCCACTTGCCTCTGCCTCCTGAGTGCTGGGATAAAAGGTATGTGCCACCACTTTCTGGCTAAATACTGTTTTTAAGTAATTAAAAAAAAACTTACTAAAATAAATCCTGTGCTCCAAGGAGTACAGGGGTGGTTTTAACCATCAGACATAGCAGTTTTCTAAGAGCCAAAGTTGTCCCTAGCCCAAGCCAAGAGGGAAGAACAGACAATCAATTGGTGGGCACAAGTCTGAAACTCACTGTTGTCCAGAGTAATGAGGAAGATCCTTTGGATCATGTGATTGATGTTGAGTTGCTCACATATTTCTTGCTGGGACCGAAAGGAGCGGCTAATCTCAGACACAGAGTAGTCAAATTCGTCCAGGCTCTCTGACACACTATTATCCGAGTCATCTGGGCTTGCTGGGAGCTCATCTGTTAGAACACATAAGCTGTTACACAGTATGCTCCTCCTCCCTTAGAGCAAAATACACTACCTAGAATGAATGTAACCACCAGGACAATTGCAGGTGTGAAACCAATTATTCTTCTCATCAGTAAGCAAATCAAGCTCAAATCCAGTGAAGTGCAGGATTCTGAGACCCCAACTATAAACCTTGCCTTCTATACAGTAAGCTTTATTACTTCTACCCATAATTATACCCCACCCTGCCAAAATTAACATTACCTAACTTTCTTAGAAAAAATAAAGCCAAAAAGACCAAAGTACAGTAATTATTTTAAATGTATGGCCTTTCCCTGGAGAATATATTTGTTTTGGTACTTTTAATCTAAGGAATATATCCTGTAGAAGGGTTCCTCAAACCAGTACCCTACAGATAGCTTTTAGTTCTGCAGTGCTCCAGATTCTTGTGCTAATGTTCATTACCATTGTTTTTTATTTAAAAAAATTGTTGTGCTTTTCAGCTGCCTTTCCTTGTTTCTTTGACATTTATTTTTGCGTGTGGGGAACACAAGTCAGCATACCTGGAGGGCAGAGGACAGCCTGTAGCAACCAGTTTTCTCCTCCTTCTACATGGGTCATGGGGCTGAATTCAGGTCATCAGACTAAGTGGTCAGCAGACACCTTCACCTGCTAAGCCAGCTCAAGGTCATCTTTTTAGATGCATTTATGATGTGCATGTATGCATCCTGTGTGGGAATACGCATGCTGAGCCAGATCTTCATCATTTTCTGGCTGTTGTTTAGCGACAGATCGGTACCATACTTTAAAACACTTTTATAGCATTTACTTATTTTTGTATGTGTGTATGTGTTTATGTGCCATGACATGCATTTGGAGATCACAGAACTTGGAATCCTTTTTCTCCTTCTACCACGTGGATTCCAAGCATCAAACTCAGGTCATCAGGACTGGAAGCAAGTGCCTTTACCCATCAAGCTATCTTACACACACATACACATACACACACACTCATACATTTTGTCTATATGTGTGCTTGTACACCAGAAGAGGGCATCAGATCCCATGGTCCTAGTTACAGATGGTTGTGAGCTGCCATGTGGATGCTGGGAATCGAACCCAGGACCTCTGAAAGAACAGCCAGTGCTCTTAACTACTGGCTTTAAAAATTATTTAGTTTTGTATGTATAGGTGTTTTGTCTGAATGTATGTATATGCAATGTATGTATGTGCCTTATGGCAGAAGAGGTCAAAAGCGGGCTTTGAAGCCCGGGAACTGGAGTTACTGATGTGGAGTTACATAAGCCACCATGTGGGAGCTCAGAATCAAACCTTTTCTCACATGCTCTTTAACTGCTAACTCATCTCTCTAGCCCTTTAATAAGCCTTTTAACTTATCAACACCAACATTTTCCTGTAAGTCAGTAGAGACCTTCTTCATACTATTTATTAATAATTCTGTGCTTTTGGAACTGGGCCTCCTGTTGTCCTCACTCTCTGTAGGGAGGACCCTGAACTTCTAACCCTCTTATCTGCTGTCAAATTACTAGAATCAAGGGGTGCACACACCCACTTTTATGTGGTACCAGGAATTAAACCCAGGGCTTTGTGCTTGCTAAGTAGGCAAGCACTTTACCAATTGACCTCTCTCCTCAGCTCTATTTTTTGGGGAGGGGGGAGGGATGTTACAGTGTCTTATATTGCCCAGACCAGCCTTAAACTATGTAGGAGAGGACAGGATGGCCTGAACTGATCCTGCCGCCTTAGCCTCCTGAATAGCTAGGATTAAAGGCCTGCACTAGCAGGCCCAACTCATCTCATTTCTTTTTTCTTTTTGTAAATTCTTTTTTAAAAAATATTTATTTATTATGTATACAGTATACAGAAGAGGGTACCAGATGTCATCACAGATGGCTGTGAGACACCATGTGGTTGATGGGAATTGAACTCAGGACCTCTGAACAGTCAGTGCTCCTAACCTCTGAGCCATCTCTCCAGCCCCATTTTATTTCTTTATATGGTTGCATTGTAATGTAATTTTTTTTGCCTTTCCTGCGACTTATGCAGTCAGTTAAATTCTGTGTTTATTCATCAGATGAACATAAGAACTGTTTCAAGTTTCATGGTCTTAAGTAATACAGCACTGAATGTAATCTAATTGCTTTTGCTCATGTGTTATCTAGGAAGTAGAACTGCTGGCTCAAAGAGACTGATGAGCAGATAAAGGCACTTGCTGCCCAGTTTGGTGCCAAGTTCAATCCTTGGAACAGACATGGAGGAAGGAGACAACGGAGCAGAGGAAGTTATCCTTTGACCTACACACACACACACACACACACACACACACACACACTAAATGAATGTAATACACAACTTTTAAAGAGCTTAGTATTTTAAAAGTTAACAGAAGTTATTCTCAAAGAGACTGCTTTTATCTACATAACTAGCTAGTAGTATGAGAAAATGTTTCACTTTTAATAAAATCCGACCTAATTACAGAGGCGGCATGGAGCTAGAGGAATCTATGCTGAAAAGAGGCTCATGGAGGCAGAGCCTACATACCTACAAGAAAGGTCAAGATGAAAGTGAAGGGAACCACTTGATCTCTGCTGTCCTTCAATAAGGAGAAAAATGGCTGCAGTATAAAACTCTGGTGACAGAGGTCACATTTCTTAACTGGCTTGCACTGAGAACTGATTCCTCAATACCTCAGCATGGCCAGCCACCCTCAGTGACACCTCAGTTTGCCCTCAAGTCTTTTCACCATTGGTACCCGCAGACACAATATACGCATGGTGTCTGACTTGTTCTACCCAAACATGGAAGGTGTAAAAAGCCACATTTACCAGAGGGGTCATAAGGTCATAATTATCACCCATGCTTAGAGAAATCAAAGGTTATCTGTTATCTCACCAGTGGCCCCTCAGAGTCATGTACAACCATTCTATAGCTACAACTCTCTTTCACAGTCTGCCATTGGTCAGGTACATACTTGTTCAGGAGAGAGTTACCATAATTCATTCCCACAGTTCTTTTTTTTGCCATGGCCCATGATGCTCTCTTCCATGCCAAGACAATAAGGCTTCACAGTCTTCACAGATCATTCCCTTTTGGGATTTGCTGATGTCACTCTGTGCTTACAAACAAGCTTCTAACTGTGTCTCTTTGTGACACAAACCACATCATTTGTCTCTTGCACAAGGAAAACATAGCAGCACTGAATCATGAAAGAATGTCACCATTCCTAATGCTATAGAACCTACTGACTTCACCCCAGGACCACTTAGGAGGTGTGACAGTGTGACAATGGTTGCTGTTGTGAGCAGACTTGTTTACAGAAAAGGGATCAGCTGCTCAGTGGTATAATACCTGAACTCTGTCAGACATATCCTAACTGGAGGAGAGGGACCAAAGAGTATCATTTTAGAAGACATATAGGAAAAATACCAACTACATGACAGGGTACATCCACACAAAGACACCAGAAATGTCTTTACTCAAGGATATATTTTTCTCAGTTCCTCCCTGACCGAAACCTTCTGCATGGCAATAGATCCCGGAAGCCACCAGCTGTGGTTGTCAACACCAAGGCTGATGGGATCCCTGAAGATCTTCAGGAGAATCTTATTGTTTTATGTGAACCGTCATTAAAATCTTATGTGAAGGGCTGGAAAAAGCTATTTTTCTGAGAGAAGTCGGGGATGTTACCAGATGCAGAAAATATCCACAGTGTAGAGTAAAGGCTTTCTTCACCTGGCAGAATGTGGCAGAGAGACCTGAGAAGGTGTACAAAAGGGTGGCGAAGGAAATTGTACTGCCGACGCACAAGAGGGGTTCACCTTTCACTGTGGCCCACTTACAGGCCACATTTTTACTTTGCTGGCTGTCTCTTCCTCATGTTCTTGAGATGGGTGACTCCTGATCTGCCAGTGACGTGGCAATTGATACCACTGTGCCAAGGGGAACATGGACTCAAGAATGTCCTTGTGATATAAGAATGAGCCTGACAAGGTATCCAGGAGCAGGAGAAATGACCTGAACTGCAAACTTTAGACAGTTCCAGTTAACTTGATAAATCATGCTACCTCTGTCGCAGCCATTTGAGGAAAGCTGAAGGAATCCTGAGCTTGGGAGCTCCCCACACTAGTTTAACTTTAGGGAGACCAGTTTGGCCACTCAGGTTGAAAGTTTCAGATTACTGAAATCACTAGAGATGTTTAACATTACATTCTTTTTTTTTTTTTATTTTTTTGTGTTTTGGTGTTTTGCCTCCATGTATAACTGTGTAAGGGTGTCAGATCTTGGAATTACAGACAGTTATTAGCTGCCATGTGGATGCTAGGAATCGAACTCAGTTCCTCCGGAAGAACAGTCAGTGTTCTTAACCACTGAGCCACCTCTCCAGCCCTTAACATTACATTCTATTCTAAGAGCCTTGGGTGATGGGTCATTTTTGGCCAGTTTTTAACATTATACCATCAATTCAACATCTATCAGACACATACAAGCTTTCTTTAGGGAAATATAGTTAGGTAATCTATTTTAGGTCAAGCTGATGCTTCATTATTGGGCCCCGAAATCATGCTCTTACATGAGGATTCACTCAGTAAGTATGCCATACAATCAGAGCAACTTGCTAACATGTTTTGAGCACCTGCTCTGTATGAAATGATGGACAGTGCCTGCCACTGAGGACTAGTTAATGTGATGTGGTAAGATGGTTAAAATGCCCAAATGCTCAAGTAACTTATTAAAGGAAAATGTCACATCACACACTCTAAGTACCTCTCTAATCCTGCTGTATGTATTCTCCTAGGTGAACATATCATATCATGTGTGTATGAAGAGATTTTGCTTTTCAAGTTCTAGGGCTGGTACCACTGATGTAGGCTTTAAAAAATTACTTATTATTGTTGCATGTGTGACATGTATGCAGGGCAACACAATTTGTTACTATATACAGACCTTGATTCTAACTATCAGTGTATAGGAAATACATTGTTCCACTTAGATATTTACAATTATTTAAAGTAAAATAAACATTGAAAAATTTTCTAAATAGATAGTATTGCTTTTTTATTGCACTGCTTTTTATATTATGGTTACACACATAAACAAAGGTTGTTAAAACATGCTCATGACCAAAAATAAAGATGAGAATAACATTTTAAACAAACAAACAAAAATCTAATTGTTTTATTTCTTTTATTGCATTTCTGTAGAGTGTGTGTGTGTGGCTGGTTGCATGCTTGCTACAGAGCACAATGCAAAGTCTTTTCTTTTTTTCTGCCTTGAGGGTCCCAGGGACTGAACTCAGGACATCAGGTGTGGAAGCAGGTACCTTTAGCCACTAAGCCATCTATCCAGCCCCTAATTGTAGTTTTAATGGGCATCTTCCTATAAATTAATGAGGCTGAAATTTCAATTTCATCATTTGATATTTAAATTGCTGTCATCTTGTCTTCCAGTTTTGCTTACACCCCCACTCCCGCCACCCCCCCATCAACTGAACTCCTTTCACGTGTTAACGAGCAACTCGAAGACTGCCTCACGTGAGGAAGGGCACTTGCAGGAAGGGATGTCCTTGTAAAGGTAGTGCTAGTCACCAGGCACTACAAGCCTGCACAACTCTTTTGTTTTTGTTTTTTTAAGACAGTGTTTCTCTGTGTAGCCCTGCCTGTCCTACAACTCAATCTGCACACCAGGCTGGTCTCAAACTCAGAATTCTACCTGCTTCTGCTGGGATTAAAGGTGTGCACCACCACCACCCTGCCAAGTTTTTTCTTTCTTGACAAAGTGGTATTCTGAAAATCTGAACCAAATTCTCAGAATAAGAGATGGATGATTGCCTTTATGGGCTCACAGACCTGAAGCTCAGCATAGGAGGCCAAAGGTTCTGGCAGATACTAATTGCTGGTGACAAACAGGTTGAACCTGGTGGCATGAGGAAAGGTGACGAGGCACCAAGACAGTAACAGAAGGGCATGTTCTCGATTTATCCCTACAGCTCCAGCCTTAGGCTTGCTTACAGCTTGTTAAAAGTCCTGCATTTACTCTGTCTTGCTTCATTTATACCCTCATTCTTCCTGTCTGTTGCTTTTCCTTCCCGTTCATTCAATCCTAACCATAAAGCAAGGCCAAACTCAGCAGTGGACCTGAACTATAAACATTTTTAAATAAATAAAGGGAAAATGCAAACCATTTCTCCTTTTACCGAAACTAAAACCAAACCTAACAAACAAAAAACCCACCCTACTTATTTTGGGAATGAGGATCATTTCTAGTTTGAATGATTGCAACTCTCCCAGGGAACAATGTGTTTTAGAATATATCATAATCCCTCTGGTGTGTCTCCAGATAGAAAGGAGCTATGCTCAATCTTAAATTCAGTTCCAAATGAGGAAAGCCATTTTCCTGGCTATGGAGAGATTATTCTGAGTTTTGATTTTTCTTTTTTTCATATTAAAGCTAAGGATTAGAGTCTTAGCACAAACAGCAGTGAGCCACTAAGGGGCCACTCAGCAGAACCAAAGATGCACTTCACCTGATAGGTCTTACAAAGTGCTAGGTTAAGAACAGCTCTTCTCTTGTCAAAAGATCGGAAAGCTTTTATGATTCTCTTGTATCTGTTTTCTACAATGGCATGCAGCATGTTTACCATGCCATCTTGGTTTCCTATGTTAAAAAGCTACGACTAGACAATATTTTCCCCTTTAATGAAACAACTTGACAGTTTTGGGATCACAGCTGTCATCTGGCCCTGTGGAACCACCTGTGAGCCAATCTCCTTTTTGTGAGTGGACAGCATAGGGGAGGCCTCTCAAGCAAAACAAACCATGAAAACCAACAACAAACCAATTTTTGCCTTTAAACTAAGACAGACAGAAAATAAAAACAGGACAATTTCTCCTCCAAACTTAAGTTCTAATTGCAATTAATTTCCTAAGAATCCTTCCTCTGGGAAGGCCCAGTTCTAGGTTGTGGCACCTGCTGCTATTGGCTCCTCTACTTACCAGACTGCTGCTTCAGCTGCTCTTTTTGGATTGCTGCAAACTGCTTGGCATCAGCCAGGGAGCCAAAAAGAGCAGCAAAGGGGTTACTTGAGATGTTGTTGTTGTTCTCCTGGTCTGTCATTTCACTTTAAGGTATCCTCCATCCAGCCCGAGGGGAAGGGGCTATGAAAGGATAGGAATTAGATTCAGAACAACACAATCACTGCAGTAAGCCCACCACTGTTTCCTTTCCCAGTTCCTGAGCACTACGCATTTGAAAATGCTTTGGTAAAACATGCCAATTCCTGTTCCCAAACTCAAAACATATTTGGCAAGATGGTTACAAACCTACCAACCAGACTTAACTGAGACTCAAAAGACTTAACAGTCAGTGCCTGGAATTTCCCATTAACTGTAACAATAGCACTGAGACACACCATAAGAATTATGGATTTCCTGTAAATTTTTAAGTTGGCAGATTAGTTTTCATTCAAATGCAGAGAACAAGGTAGTACCTGCCCAGACCACTACAATTCAGGGCTGAAGCTGGAAATTCTTTAGTTACACAGGAGCCCAGATTTCTTCTTCCTCCTTTTTAATCCCCCCTAAAAGGCAGGTTTTTATATTACAAAGGGGAGGGAGGCTCAAATTCACTATGTAGCTGAGGAGGACCTTGAACTCCTAATCTTTCTGTATACACCTAAGTGCTAGGATTCCAAGCATGCACCACCAAGCCTGGCTTAACACTCAGATTTGGAATGCTGATCAGATATGGATGCTGAATCAAGGTCAGAATCAGATTAGCTGTATGCTTGTATGTCTCTCCAGTATATTAAGTAACCTACTTCTACTGACAGGTTAAAAACTACAGATCTGGAGCTGAAGAGATGGCTCATCAATTAAGAGTGCCAGCTGCTCTTCTAGAAGACTTAGGTTCAATTTCCAGCACCCACATGGCAGCTCACTACTGTCTGTAACTGTAAACCTAGGGCATTTAATGCCCTCTTCTGGCCATCAGGAGTATACAGGGTACACAGACATATGTGTAGGCAATCTCCCCCCCACACCACACTAAACAAGCAAACAAACAAAAACCAAAACCACAAATCCTTTTTCAACTAAAATCTAAACATTCTTGTTTGGTGTTTTTCTTCTTTTCTGTTAAAATGGTATAGGATCTCATATAGCCTATGCTAGCCTGGAACTCAGGATCCTCCTGCCTCAACCTTTAGAGTATTGAGGTTATCAACATTCATCATGCCTGAGTAGTCTTTTTTGATTCTAGACTAATTCTTACTGCTTACCTGTTTTTTTGTGTTTTTACTTTACATTCAAAAAACAAATTCAAATGTCATACAGACACTGTCTAACATAAAGAAGATATAACACCTCAGAGATGAGGGGACAGGATAGGGAGGAGGAAGAACATTTCATCCACCTTTGAGTTAATTAGTCTGTGTTTTTGAGATAGCACCTCACTATAACACTGAAACTTCCCTGGAACTTCATGGCTAGCTTCAAACTTATGTCCCCCCACCCCCTGCCACTGCTTCCTAAGTGCTACGATTACAGGAGTGTATCACCATTCTATGGTTTTGGCAAGGCTGGCCTGATTTCTGATACTGTTTCAACCTCCCCAGTATTGAGATTATAAAACAAATCCCCACGCTTAGCTTACCTTCAGTCCATAGAAGTCAGGCTCCTTACAAAAATCATATTAACAAAAGCTAATACAAATTGAGAAAATTACTCTTAGTTATTGTAAGAAGAGAGTTTATATCACTTCTTGGCACTTCCGAGATGTTTCCGTCAGTTGCTTCGTGGCCTCTGCTATTTTTCCTGCATCAGAGCTAAAGGCTAATTAGCCGTAGTGACAGCCAGCAAGTCTAGCTTCCTCCCATGATGGTGTAGGGTGTTCCTACTCCAAGGACTTTCTTCTATGTAACCACCAGATAAGCTCAGTTCACCTCTAGTTCCTGTGACACCATCTTGAACTGTCTCATTGTTGACTAACTACCACTGCTCCCCTACTCCAAGGTACCCTGGACACTAAAGATGGTAAAAAACATAGTGACCTCTTGTTATTTTGTCTTCAGACTATTACCATCTTTTCTCTCAACATGACACCTTTGTTTTTTCCTCTGAGTATCAATTCCACTCAAGACATATGTTCAGATGTGTTGATTTCATCCATCAGCTCCAAGAAGGGACATAGAAAAATACAAGCCTAGAGTTGTCACTCCATACCATCTAAAAAATGACTACCCCCAAATTAAGCTACCATACAGGAAAACAGGACTTTAAAGACTTTTCAGTTATAGAAGTCAACCAATTGCATAAACCAGTTTAAAGTGTGTGTGTATGTGTGATATATGTGTGTGGCACACATGTATGCAGGCAAATTCTATAACTGCATAAGCCAGTTTTAAGTGTGACACAGGTGTGTATCATATATGTATATAAGTATGGAGGCCAATTGTGAATGTTGAGATTCCTGTTTCACACTCTCCTTATTCACTGGAGACAGGATCTCTTACTGATCCTGGAGCTAAGATGAGCCAGCAAGCATTACCAGTCCTCCTGTGTCCACTCTGTAGCGCTGGGGTGACAAGTGTACACGCGAACACACCCAGCTCTTTATGTAGGTACTGAGGATTTAAACTCAGGTCTTCATGCTTAGGCATCAATAGCTCTTACTCACTAAGTCATCTCCAGGCCTTTACTGTTGTTATGAAAGCAGGGTCTCACTGTGTAGCCCAGGCTGGCCTTGAACTTATAGTGATTCTTCTGCCTCAGTCTTCAAGTGCTAAGATTAGAGGTGTGTACTAGCTTGAATAATATTTTTATTCTTAAAAATATAATTGAAAAGCCGGGGTTGTGGTGGCACATGCCTTTAATCCTAGCACTCAGGAGGCAAAGGCAGGTGGATCTCTATGAGTTTGAGGCCAGCCTGGTCTACAAAGTGAGTTCCAGGACATCGAGGGTTGTTACACAGAAGAGAAACCCTGCCTTGAAAAACAAAATAAACAACAATAAGGGTTTTGCCTATCCTACTAAACTCATCTTTTTCATATTTACTTGGAATTGGCACAGAGAACTTCTTTCTCTAGAAACAAGAGTAATGGTGTACAACTTACAGGGTAAGGAGGAGGCCTGGTCACCTGAAGAGAACCTCTGTGGAGATTTCAGTTTAGATTTAGTCATTGAGCTGACACATGCAAATAAAAGTACCTAGTTAAAAAAAAAAAAAAAAGAAAGGTCTGATAAAATGGAACCTTAATATTTTGTTTTAATACTTACTTTATCTGTTTTAGATTTAGAGTACAGTGGTGCACACCTGTAATCCTTGCTCAGGAAATGCAAGCAGGAAGATCGTGACATGAGATGAGGCCAGTCTCGACTACGCAGTGAAACCTTCACTCAGAAATAAGTAAGAGGCTGAAGAGATGGCTCATTTAGGGAGTTTACTATTCTACCAAAGGACCAGAGTCTGGACCCCAGTACTCATAACAGGGCAGCTCAGAGATGCCTGTAACTACAACTCCAAGGGATCTACCAACCCCTTCTGCTCTCTGTAGGTATCCACACCCTCTTACAGATACACAACCATTAATAAAATTAAAAATAATCTTTATAAGAAAAAAAAGAAAACAAAGCTTGGAGAAATGGCTCAGCAGTTAAGAGCACTTTTTGTTCTTCTATAGGACCAGAGTTCAGTTTCCAGCACCCATGTTGGGCAGCTCACAACTTCCTGTTCCTGTAACTCTAGCTTTTGGGGATCCAATGCCTTCTGCTTCTGGGGGCATCTGCATACATGTATACATAAGTGAAAGTAAAATACTCTTCTTAAAAAGAAACAATAACAGTAATAAAAATAAACAAGTCTCTTGTTTTCAGCTTCCATACAGAAACACACTCATTTCCTTTGCTAGCTTTCAGGATGGTAGAACCATTAGTCCTTTGTGGTAACCTATTTTATATTTAATAAAACTAGTCAGGAATATCAGAGAACAGATCCGCCCACAGTCAAGCCACCAGGGTCAGAGAGTGGTAACTCATGCCTTTAATCCCATAACTCCAAGGATAGAGATCTTTCTGTGAATTATGGGATTAAAGGCCTAGATCACCATGCTGAGATTGAAGGTTTGAGTTACCATTCTCTGACCCTCCTAGCTAGATTGTGGGTGGGTCTGTTCTCTGTTATTCCAGACTGGTTTTTATTATATATAAAAATGTATCACCTCAGTCCTTCAAAACCTTTGGATTTTGATTCGTTTTAAATAAGTCTTCCTTGATAACAAACTTCACTCAGTACACCTACTGCAAAAGTCAACATTGCAGTGCAGACGTAAGAAGTGTCCCTACCATTGGTCCCATAAAATTCTCCCTTCCTCTCCTGATTTAAACTTTTATTTACATAGAGTACTGTTAACCATTTAAGGTTACTATTGATTGGCTCCATCGAGCATACAGATATTTTAAGATTGTGCCTGACCCGGTTTTAAAGTAGAACTACCTGTAGCACTGAAAAATGAGACTGTTGAAACCAAGCTCTATGGGTAGGTTGCGTTGGGTGGGGTATAGTTTAGTGTTAGAGCATTTAGTATGTACCAGTGCTTGTGTTAAAATACCAGCAACCCCCTACCCTCAGACTAAATTAAGCTACATTAAACTGTACTCCATAAAGTCTGTATTTTGAAATTAAAAAAATGTTTCCATGCTGACATATTCTACTTTGAAACTCCTTCAGCGCTACATATGGTATCGAAATAAAAATCCTTGTAACACACTGATATGCAAGCTAGAAGAATTTCATAAAGGAAAACACATACTCGCCCCAACCAAAACCAAACCAAACTAAAACAACACAAAAAAACCAGAACTATACCAAACTCTAGCATCCTGTCTTGGGTCCCTTTTTACAGTCTCTCTGGGATCAAAAAAGTTAACTGACAGCAAGACAAAACCCATTATTGCTTTAAGAGACAAAACCGTATCCTAGAGGGCACGACATTAAATACAAAGCTTCTGAGCTGCGGTCATTCAACCTGAGAAATGTTTTCTCAATCCAAGAAAAACTCGAGCAGAATTTCAGAAGAGTTACAACGACAAACCCACCACTCGCCTTACTTTCACTCAACTGGGTTGATTACTATGACTTTGAGCTTCATTTCTTCCCTTTCGCATCTGACTTTCTCTAGCCCACTCTTTATAGTTTATCGTGGGGTTTGGCAAGAGAATCGTGGGCCAGACTGAGACTCAGCCATGCTGCACAGGTCCTAGATAAAAGAAGTCGAAAGACAGCCACAGACAACATTTGGGCCTTTTCTAGGAGGGTTTGGCAAATAGAATGTGGGCAGAGGCACCCTACGCTGGAGCACCGTAAGGGTTTCCAGATCAGACAGGGTCGAAGTTCAAGAGGGACCCAGGTCAGGCAAGCACCGGACAACACCAAGTGTGCAGAAGCCTGAACTGGCAATTGCTTAGTTGAAAACCGGGTCTCAGTCTCAACACTCTCCTCCCCTGAAGACGCCTTCTGTCTTACCAGAGCCTAAAAAGGCAGCAACGACGACACCTCACAGCTACAGCGACCAAAAGGTTCCCACTTCCGACTCAGCAAAGCAACCGGAACTGGCATCATCACTGAGCGCCGCGTCTGTCTGGTCTCTACCCAGCGCCGGAAGTAGGGCGTTGTCGGTTCTCGCCCACTAATGGCAGTCAAAACACAGGCAAGGCGCACGCGCACCCTAGCTGGTGACTTGTAGGGGGCGGGCCGGAAGTAGCTTTGGGATTGGGCTAGGTGGCGGGGCGGGGCGGGGCGGGGCTGGCCATAGAGCTTCATGGTTTAGAGTTTAGTGGAATGTTAAACCGGACCATGGAAATCTTATCGCTTGAGCGTAGATACAATATTGTGATCTCTGGCTCGCTCACAGACTGTGTCATTCTATTTTTTTACGCTCCCACATGTCCTATGGCTTTTTGGAGCCTTTCCATTTAATCTTCGTAGCTTAGAAGTAGAAATACCAAAAAAGACAATGTCCAAGAAGTTTTCAGCAGGTATTAGGTGCCAAGCAGTGTGTATTTCGGGTGGGATTTAGTTTTATCTATAAAATGGTAACACTTTACATCCAACTAATCTGTTTTCAGGTACACAAAAGTAATGTAAGCAGCAAGAACTAAGAGCATTGTTCACAAAAATGAGAAAAATTTTGCATGTCATAAGCAATCAAGAATTAATATTAAGAATATATAAATAATATATATTTTTAAAAACTTTATTTATTTATTCATTTATTTGCCTTGGTGTTTGCCTGGAACTGGAACTACAGACAGTTGTTAGCTGCCATGTGGGTGCTGGGAATCCAACCCGGGTCCTCCGGAAGAGCAGATGGTGCTCTTAACCGATGAGCCATCTCTCCAGCCCCAAGAATATATAAATAATATATTAATATATTCGTACAAATATGTAAAGAACTACAACTCACTGAACTGAAATCCAAACCTCGAGAAGGGAGGTCAGAGAGCAAGATCAGAAGTTCAGGCCAGCATTGACATCAGTGGTTTAAGACAAATTTTCATGTTGTAATGATCCCCAACCATAAAATTATTCTTGTTGCTACTTCACACCTGTAATTTTTCTACTGTTATGAATCATAATGTAAATATCTGGTATGCACTAGTTCCCCCCCCCAAGAGTTGTTCTACACCCAAAGGGGTCTTGACCCATAGGTTGAGAACTTCTGAGCTATATGGATTCTACTCTTTACTGAGTTATGTGGCAAAACTTTCTCAAGAAGAAGAGGGGAGGGGATAGGAAGAAGGTGGGGAGAGAAAGATTGGAACCCTTATCTTTTGATGATGGAAATTTAAAATAGTACAGCCTTTTTAGAAAACAGTTTGGTGATTTCTAAAAATGTTAAATATAGCATTATTATATGAATCACATGTTCTAGTAACCTAAATTTTATGATGTCCATTACAAACTGAAAGCAGGGCTTAAATAGGTACTTGTCCATCAGAATATACCAGTATTCATAGGAGTCGAAAGGTAGAAGCAGCCTCAAATGTTCATTAACAGGTGAATAGATATTAAAATAGGTTACATTATTATATAATATATTATATTAAAATATAAGCCTAACATGTTCATGGTGTTAAAAAGGAATAGAACTCTAATACATGCTAAAACTGGATGGTCCTTGGAAACAAGCTACATGAGGTAGGCTAGACACAAAGGGACACATGCTGTGTGAGTCTACTTATGTGTAGTGTCTAGAATGGGCAAATTTATAGAGATAGAAAGAAGGAAAATGTTGCTAACAGTTAAGGATGAGTAGGGAATGGGTTCAGAATCTCTGTTCACGGTGATGAAGAAGTTCTGGAAATGAATAGTGGTCAACTGTTAGAAAGCACTTAATGGCACACTCAAATATGAGTGTAGATTTTGTTGCTGTGATAAATACTCGAGGAAACAATGCCAAGAGGCAAGGATTTATTTTGGCTCCCTGTTTCAGACTTTTCCATCTAAGGTGAGCCAAGGCAAAGCAAAATATTATCTAGCAAGAGCTTGTGGCAGAGGCTGCTTACCCATGGCAGCCAAGAGGCAGAGAATGCCTTTCTCCCTGCTTTGTTAGATTGGGCTATTGGATGATACATCCAGAGTAAGTCTCACATCCAGAAGCATGCTTTAATAATTATCAGTATTGATCAGATAGTAACTTTCATCAGGCATGTGCAATATGCTTATAATCCTAGAATTTGGGAGATTGAGCCAGTAGGATTGTGACTGAATTCAAGACCAGCATGAGCTACATAGCAAGACTTTACCCCTAAAACACAAACACAAAAGAAAACAACAAAAAGACTAAAAAGTAAATTTTGTATCATGCATATTTTAGGACTTACATAAAACACTGTGCAATATTCAAGTATCTACTGCTGTTCAATCTCCTAAAGACATGTTGTAGGGAAAACATTAGGTGTGTGTATGCATGTGCATTTGTGATGTGTGCATATGAGTGAAGGTGTGCAAGTGCGTGTAGATCAAAGACAGCCATTGGGAGTTGGAATTTAGTTTTAAAAATTCAGTGTTCAGGGCAGGAGAACTCAGCAGTTAAAGGTACTTGCTGCACAAGGCTGGTGCCTAGAGTTCAATCTAGGTAGGAGGAGTGTATAAATTCCACAAAATTGTCTTCTGACCTCCTCATATGTGCCATGACACATGCCTCCACATAGTACATCATGCATACACCCAATTACAAACTTGGTGTTAGAAGCCAGACATGGTGGTGCACATCTCTAATTCCAATAGTCAAGAGGCAGCATCAGGTGGATCTCTGAGTTTAAGGCCAGTGTGGCCTACAGAATGAGTTTCAGGACAGTTCATGCTACACAGAGAGACCCTGTCTCAAAAAACCTTAAAAAAGTGGTGTTAGAGATTATGGATTGGAGGCTAGCTGAACAACATAAAAAAAATTCAAGAGCAATCTAAGTTGTATAATAACACCTTCTCTCAACAAAACTTTCAATGATTAGAAATTAAATATGAATATAAAAATTAAACATAAATCTTGATGAATGGGGTGGCATGTAGCACAAATTCGTGTTGTATAAAAAGAGACTCAGCCAAATATTGGGGAAAGGTTGAAATATCAGAGAGAGGAAGCACCACAGTCAGTTCTAGCTGTCTTCCAGCTTCCTCAGCCTCGCTGCTGGTTGCTTCTGCTATGCTGGTTTTCTATGAGGCCTTAAATACCCTTCTTGCCAGTTATATCCCATCTAAGTTAGAATTAAAGATGTGAGCTACTCTATTTTGGAGCTAGCCTTGAACTCACAGAAACAGAGAAAGTTCTGTCTCTGAGTTATGTGATTAAGGGCGTATATCACCACTCCCAGGCTTTCCCTGTGCTGGGATTAAAGGTGTGTGCCATTTAATCCCAGCTGTTTGTCTTTGTACTCAAGGATCAAGAAATTCTTGAGCTGTCTGTTTAGGATTTGACTATGTGCTGTCTCCTGATTTTTCAGGTTTTATTAAATATGTAACTCACCACAGTGGCACATGCCATTAATATCAACACTCAGAAGATAGAGACAGGTATATCTCTTTGAGTTCAAGGCCAACCTGGTCTATAAATTGAGTCCCAGGTAAGTCAAGGGCACACAGTGAGACTGAGACTCTGTTGTAGTAAGAAGTTTCTGACCCTGACTAGCCCTGAGGTCAGACCAGCAGTCCCAAATAATTAGCCCTCAGTTGCTTGGTCCCAAATAATTACACAAAGTCTTATATTAATTACATGCTGTTTGACCTATGGCTCAGGTTTATTGCTAGCTACCTCTTGCATCTTAACCTATCTCTGTTAATCTATGTCTTGCCAGGTAGCTTGTGGCTTATTCCTAGTTACTTTACATCTTACTGTCTTGGCAGCAGCTCACAGTGTCTCCCCCTGACTCCACCCTTCTTTTTCTTTATCTATGTTTGGATTTCCTACCTGCCTATAAACTGGCTTGCCATAGGCCAAAACAGTTCCTTTATTATCCAATGGTATTTTATAGCATACAGAAAGATACCTCACATCCCCCTATCTCATATATATATATAATTTATATACTTATAAATATATATAAATCTTAATGTTTACAAATAAAAATGCAACCTAAAAGCTACAAAGACAAATGATATTATATGTGAATATTTCAAAATGCACATAAAACATAGGAAAAATTTAAAAATATTTACAAATATCACAAAAGATACAGCTCTCCCAGACATGTATATGGCTGATATAAATAATAAGGAAAAAAAACCTCTTAAAATATGTGAGCCTTTATTTGATATCAAAGAAAAACAAAGGGTTGATTCTTAGTTTTTTAAAAAGGAAAATGAAAATTAAAAATATTTTGGGACATGAAGGTGGGAAGATTGAGCATTCTCAAACTCACTGGATAGCAGGTTTTCCTCTGATATACAGTGAGTTTGGGGCTAATAGACTGCCTCATTGAAGCTAACCTAGACCACCGCAAACCAAGCAACCAAAGAAACAGAAAACCCACCTCTATACTGAGGTACCCCCTTAAAAATTATAGTGGATATTGTAGAATATTAGTTTAAAATGAGTTACATATTTGTTTATGCTGTGGAATATTTGTTTAATGATGCAAAGATTGTTGCATTCTTTTATGTTGCATTTGTTTAACTCTGTAAAGCAATGTTACTTTGCCTGTCTCAAACATCTGAGTGGTCTAAAAAAGAGCCGGATGGCCAGTAACTAGGCTGGAGAGAGTGATAGGTAAAGCTGCCAGAGGGAGAGCATAAATAGGAGGAGAAGTCTAGGTTTGAGTGAAGAGTAAAGAGAGCGTGAGAAACGGAGAAGAAGAGGAGGACACCAGGCCAGCCACGGAGTAAGGAAAAATACATTATATTATAAATATGACTAAGAAAGATAAAAAGCCCAGAGCCAAACAGTAAAGAAGAGAAACAGGATAATGTAAGTTAGAAAAGCTGGCTAGAAACAAGCCAAGCTAAGGCCGGTCATTTATAAGCAAGACTCAGTCTTTGTGTATTTACTTGGGAGATGGGTGGCAAGCCCCCAAAGAGGAAAAAAAACCCAACACAGCTCACACTTTAGCAATAAATTGGTAACGCACATGTGCCGAGGGCCATGGGAGTATACAGCAGGTGACAACTAGTGTTTGACAAATTGAATCATCAGACTTACCTATAATTCCCTGATGGGGAGTTCCACCTGGCAAAGCCATGGAGACACTGACTGTTAATGAACAGTTGTTTTCTGTCTGTAACTTTCTCAGATGCCACTGCCATGCCTCCCTAGTAAGAACAGCTGTTGTAGTGTGTTTTACATCTTTGGGCACATTTATAGTTGGGATAGTCAGGAAGGTTGATTTCTGTTTAAGCCATATAATTCTGATGTATAAAAATAATACCAGAATATTTCTCTTTATTGGCACAGGAAAGTAGCAGAATTTTAAGTCTCAAAGACAACTAATTTTAGACTTCAGAACAAATTCAAACAGACTAAACTGTCTGTGCAGAAATACAGAAAGATTAATTCTTAGGTGTTCTTTATTGCTAAGTCAAGGTCAGGCTGTTTTGAGACATACTTCCTTGCAATAGTTGACTTTTTGCACCTACTCTGACTACTCAAGGTTCAACCTCCTACTGTTATTGTTAAGTCTTAAATTTCAATGTCATTCACTGTCTAGGAAAAGTTACATGCAATGCTGAGTATTTATACTGGGGCCAGTCTTTGTGACCTTACTAGCCTGGGAAAACTGTGTGACTTCATGTGTTATGAGAATGGGTTGGGCCCTGAAAATGTAACATATAATTGTCCAGAGTTTAGCTAAGGATTTGAGAAGCAGTGGTAATGTAGAAGGAAAGAGAGAAGGAGGAATGAACATGTATGAGTATGTAAAAAGAAGCAGTAATGTAGGAATGAAGCTATGCAGTATTTGAGTGTATATGTGTGCTGAGTGAAAGATAAGATAGCCTAAAGAGAAGGGAAGAAATATGTGAGAGAAGAATAAATGAGCTAAAACTGAGTGAATGATGTAGAAAAGCATATATGTATAAGTGAATGTGTGAGAGATAAAGCTGTGTAAAACATCTGCTGCTGCTTATAGAAACTGTGCAAAGGGCTATGTTATATGGTAAGAGAGTTATGTATATTAAATGAATAGCTATGGATGTATGGAGATTTGTAACTGTGGAGATAAGGAAGATGAAACTGTAAAAGGAGATGTAGAAGGGAAATGTACGTAAAAGAAAGATGTATAGGTATATGAAAACAGATATAACTGTGTATAGAGATGTGTGGCCGTATGTATGTAAAGATAGATATGTAGCTGTATGTATATAGTGGAGCAGTGTGGAGACAGAGTCAGAGACCATTTCTAAAAAGAAGTAAAGGAGAAAGTTGCCATCAGAAACTGGGTATGTGTCCTTATTTTCCAGTCATTTAGATGGAGACTTATCCTTAATTACCCTCAGATAAAAAATTTCTTATCCATTGATACTCTGAGGCATTTTTTTTATTACTCTGGAGCTGATCACTGGAGCAGGCCTCTCAGGGTTTACATTTCACATGCATAGGAGTAACAAGTAACAGGCACTGGTTTGCTGTAATTGGCAGTGTACATTGATACAACTAGTATGATGTAAATTTCACTTTAATAAAATTACAGGTGCAGATATTTTCCAACTATATCTTTTATTCCTATTTGTTGCTAACACTTCACACATGTTCAAAATATTTATTTTAAAGCTAAAATAACAAAGCCCTAAAATCTACAACCCCCCCCAAACAAGATGTTGTGATTGTGTTGTACTCCAGTGGCTCTTCTTTGTACCTTTAGCCTTAATCCCTTTGAATAACTTTTCTGCATTTTTGAAACTGTATTTATTTATTTATTTATTTATTTGCCTTGGTGTTTGCCTGGAACTGGAACTACAGACAGTTGTTAGCTGCCATGTGGGTGCTGGGAATCGAACCCGGGTCCTCTGGAAGAGCAGACGGTGCTCTTAACCGCTGAGCCATCTCTCCAGCCCCACTTTTCTGCATTTTTGTACTATTCTTGACTGATTAGTATTAAAAACAGAATTCCTTATTTAAAATCATGTATATACCTTAAACTTTTTTTTTTTTTTTTTTTTTTTTTTTTTTTTTTTTTTTTTTTTTTTTTTTTTTTTTTTTTTTTTTTTTTTTTTTTTTTTTTTTTTTTTTTTTTTTTTTTTTTTTTTTTTTTTTTTTTTTTTAGTGGCAATCAAGTCTAATATTCTAGGGTTTTGGAGAACTGTTGCTGTCCACATATCTATTTCTCTCTGGAGAGCGACTGTATTTTCCTGAACAGTAGTTAAGTGTTTCTTAGTCTGAGTAGAGAGCTGGCTGTGTTGAACTTGTTAGCCATTGCAGTGGCATGGTGGTCATTGACCCTGTCAGGGCCATTTCCAGCAGGACTAGTAAAAGAGGGGAGTTCGCTTATGTTTTGAATCTAAGTATTGCTGGACCTTGATTCCTGGTTAGACGTCTAAGTCAGGGGCCAAGACTATCAGTCTGCAGCTGTCTTCTGGCAGCAGGTGTAAACAGCTTTGGGTTAGGTGATGTATTTATCATCAGGACTGCTGTTCTTTTTTTTTTGTCTTTCTTTATTATTATTATTATTATTATTATTATTATTATTATTAACAAAGAAGTCACACTTTCTATCCTTGTATATCCTTATTTAAGATCCCTTCTCCCTCCCACCACATCAGGTCATTTTTTATTCTCCACAACTCCCCATCCCCTCCCTGGGCAGGCAGCAGACAGTCCCATGTTCCCACTGACCCAATATTGCTTAGTTCAGTCTCTACTCCTGGCAGATCCACCTTTCTCCCAGCTCCCTCAAGAGTGAGTCAGGTGTTCCTCTAGGGGGAGTGGGATTCAAGGAGTCAAGGACTGCTGTTCTTTTGTTTTGTTTTGTTTTGAAACAGAGTTTCTCTGTGTAGCTCTGGCTGCCCTGGAATTCACTTTGTAGATCAGGCTGACCTCAAACTCACAGAGATCTGCCTCCCACGCACTGGGATTACATTCATGCACCCTCACCACCAGGTGGAACTACTGTTCTTTTAACTGGTCTGGTATAGCTCTTTTGATTTCTCACACATTGTGCTTTTCTTATGACCTGATCAGGTGGCTCAGTGGAGTGGCTCACAGAGACTCCATAGTGTGGCCTGATTTCATCTTGAGTCAAGGTTAGAGACCAGGAGCTTGTTTTGCCTCACAAGGCTGCAGAATAGGATGCTTTGGCCAAAGGGTACTAGGGGTATTATGTTTTAACAATTGAAGTGTAAACAGCTGTCTGTACTTACCCCTCCCCTTTGCATGATATAAAAAGACCAAGGGAAATAAAATTGGGGCAGCTGAGCATTCATTCAGTGTCCTCTAAGTTTTCTATCTCTGGTCTATTTTTTCCTATCTCTGCAATTTCTCATCCACACTATACCAAGGACCATCCTGTAGCAAGGTTCAGATACTTTTGAGCAAGACCTACGCATGGCGTTTGAAGTTTGACTCCTGTAGGGGTGTGGCCAGCCTCCTTGGAGGTTTGGTGGGCTGCTGACTCTTCTGTTTGTTTCTACGTTCTCAGGAGGGAGAGGTTCAATCTTGTATCAGTGAGTTTTTATATACACCCTTTAATAAATATTAATCCTTTATATAATCAATTGCCAGTGAATAATTCCTGCAGTACCATCTTGAAGGTCAAGCTGGTCTCAACAGCCCAGTTAAGCACATCCCTTTTGTTGCTAGTCCGGCTTTGTGCGTCATTTCTACTCCATTATAAATAGGCTTGCATGTAAACATATTCAGCAGTCATGACTCAGGTAAAGGAGATCATGATTGGCATTTATTAAAGCCAGATTTTTAAGACACATCTTTTCCAGATGAAGGATTTTTTTTAATGGTCAGTTTCTACATTATTCTTCCCTGGTTTCCTTCAAATAAAGGCCTGTTATGACCCAAACTCCTTGTTCCCCTGTGGGAGGTCTTGAAGGTCCATTTCATGGTGAAGTCCACACATGAGTGTGGTGACCAGTATTTAAGATAAGACCAATAGGTACCCCTCTACAACAATCCCAAGTGTTATTTTGTCCTCTGCCCCCTTGTCCATAGGTTGTCTCTAGTTAGGACTGTGACAAAAGGAATCACAGTCTGCTTTATTAGTGTGGGCAGCTCCATCATAGCAAAAGAAGGTCAGAGGGATGATGTGCTGCTAATCAATTCCTAGGAGAGGCATCACCCTAAGGCATTAAGGGTTTCTGTCCAGACTAATTTATGTGACAAGGTCAGAGGCTGAGTATGATTGGCTTGGATGTATGTCTGTAGGGTTAAAAAAGACAGAGAGAGGCAGAGTAGGAACTGAGCTGTTATCTTTGTTCTGATATTGTTTGAGATGGTCAAGTTCAGAGGTCAACTCTCACAGTATGTCCTGGCTTGGATTCACAGAAGCCTTGGTGCATTCTGGCTTGATGTATCCACAGCTTGATACTTCAAGAGCTGTGGGGGTAGACAATTTTTGTTCATTGTCAGCCAAATCTTTCAAAAAACACTGGAGGCAGGTGTGTCCATACTCTTGGAGGTCCTTTGAGTCCTTCCGGAGTAGTAGAAGTAGAGAGCCAAGCATAATATCTGCTCTTTTTAAAATTTTATTTTGGTTTTTCAAGACAGGGTTTCTCTGTGTAGTCTTATTCCTAGAACTTGTTCTGTAGACCACACTGTTCTTGAATTCAGAGATCAGCTTGCCTCTTACTCTTGAGTGCTGGAATTAAAGGTGTGAGCCACCACTATGAGGCTCAAATTGATCACTAAAGGAGAATAACCACATTTGAAGGCATGCAATGCACCATTGAAAGACCCTATGAAACCCCAGCCCTAAGAACTGACACAAAAATCACTGACTGTAATTAACAAGAAGTTTTAATACACAGGTGCCTGCAGGCAATCAGCAGCTTCAGCTAACTGAGCACGCCGCGTACAAAGAACAGCCCCCTTTTATACCAAGAGAGAGAGGGGGTCTCATCAGCTTAAACATAAAGGCATACATCTCATTAACTACTTTGAACTACATCCAAAGTTCCGCTAAGGGGTAATGTAACAAGTCATCTACAAGGTTCAGCTATGGGGCAAGGTTGTAAAGGTTTTGATCCTGGAGGTGCTGTGAACATCTGGTTTGTGTTAAGATTAGACACTCCTGGTCTCTTCACCCTCCCGTGGCCTTCCTTATCTTTTTAAAAAAAGGCTCTTAACTGCCGGTTTCTTGATTTACTGAAACTTGCCCGCAATATGGCTTCCTGCTAATTAGCCAAATGTTCTTCAGCTAAGCTTGCCTTCATGTTGACCTCTTGCTAGCTGGCCTTGTGGAAAATTTGCCCTGTTTTGGGTTCGGAGTCTTTCACCATAAATTGTACAAGTAGCATCATTTCTAGCCAGGGAAGTCTGTTTCTTGGCAATGTTTGGTCTGTGCCATTTTAAAGTTCTATTCACTTTTTTAACAAGGTCTGGTAATTGAGGGTGGTACTGTGTGCAAGGTCCAAGTTAATTCTCCGTGCAGGTAGAGAGAACTTCTACCCAGCCTGAAAAAGTTCACACTATAATGAACAAGTATGGGTACCCTCTGCTGAGTCAGTAAAGTCCGCCTTTAAATTTTTTTTAAATAAACAGCTGACAATTTTATTTTCATATCACAATATAAATGAAGGCGGCACGATCTTATCACACTTCTCCCATTCAAATCTACTCTGTCAGGAAGGGGGCGCCTTTCTTGTCATGAAGCTAGAGAACACTCAGGCTCAGACTGTCATTTCCTGGTGAAACAAAACAACAAATACAAACTGATAAAGAGCCTTTCTGCTCTTATCTGTCTAGCCAAGTCATGCCAGGGCGAGTGGGCACCATCATAGGGTGAGCAGGAGGTCTCATCATTGGGGGCCCCGGCATCATGGGCATGTGGCTACCCATGGGTGGCCTCATTCCAGGAGCGGGTCCCACGGGCATCATCCCAGGAGGAGGTGGGCCCATCATTGGCATCATAGGAGGGCCTCCCATGTGGGGTGCAGGCATCATGCCAGGGTGAGGAGGACCCGTTGTTTTGTCAATCAGGCTCTGGGCCTGATCCTCCATCCATTTCTGGTAGTAGTCTTTCACATTCTCTTTGTGTTTCTGAACCCTACAGTGTGTCTTTCTCACAGATGGAGAATCATGGGTAAGATACGTATCACAGTAGTCACAATAAAACTTAGGCATGCTGCTCCTCTGCCTTTAGATGTTTTAATTGATAAAACTCCTGGCTTTGTGTCAGCATGGGAGACCTTGGGTCCCTGCTTGAGATTGTTTCAAGCACACTGAAGACAGGCTTTGCTAGCTTGTTGGATCAGTGTTGGCAACCTTGTGACTATCAAATATCTTTGCAACAATTTTTGCAGGGCATTTTTTCTGGGTAGCTTGCTTCATGAGCTTGTCTGACTAGGAGGGGAACAGCCATCCTGGGAATTAGTATTTTTCCATCTGTAGTAACCAGCCAGCCCTCCTGATTTTTAGTAACCTTTTAATCATTTTTTCCCCTTTTAGTTTATATGAAGGAGGCTCTGGGAGCGTTGGGAGTGTAAACATACCTTCTGGGAGTAAAGGGAGGAGTATAAGGACTATGTCCTGACCAGGGAGGACAGCCTCTTTGATACCTGATCACCTAGCTGGGTTCCCCAATTCCATCCACCTTGACTCTTTATGTGAGCCTGGCAGAACACCACTGCCACAGTCAGGCCAAACTGCTTCTAGGAACTGGAAGATTTGGTCTTTGTTTTAAACTCTTTTTCCCCTGAGGTAAGCAGTCCCCTTTCTCGATAGAGTTATTTTGAGTTTCTTACTGTGAGGGGCTATTCCTCTTGTTGTATCCTATCCATAAAAGGTTCCATATATAAATTGAGGCACAGCAGGACCTCTAAGTCTGGCAGTGAGGAGAAAATATCTTTTATAATTTTTATGCAATCATGGAGAGGCTCTCCCTCCTCTTCACATATGAGGCTGGATTACATAGAAGTCATTGTCTTGGATGAGGGGAGGACCTGGGATTTCCCTTAGTTGACACATTGGAATGAGCTCATCCATGGAACACAGTGGTCCAGGGTCTGACAGGGCCGCTGCCTGATGAGGTTGGTGAGCATTGTGTTAGGGCAGATGCCACTGCATGGGCAATTACAGGAGACCTTGCCTTGGAGCTGGTAGGTGGGCAGCAACATGGGCAAAATTTCATCCTCTGGGGAAGCTAATGGGGTACTTCCTTTGTTTATCAGGCTTAACAATTTTCTCAATATTGTGGGATCTCACAGAAATGTACAAATCCCATGATGAGAAGAGTGCCCTAACCAGGAGCTGGCGGAGTTTATATTTGCCTGGCTCTATGCCAGCTGCACCACAACTGAAAGTCTTACCTAGGGGCCACATGTATATCCCTGTCACCTCTTATTACTGGAGGGGAGTGCACATTCAGGTGAAACCAAAAGTGGGTGCTCAATCAGACCCTTTAACCACAGAGCTGGAGGACCAATTCAGACATTAACCATCATTCAGGAATTATACATCCTCATTCTAGATTCTCAGTCTGTTCGTTTCCCCAGAGACTAATCTAACTTTTCCTTACAGACCAGTGCCACTTCACTATCCAATGAAGGCTATGGATGCAGAATCCATGGGGTGATCAACCCCATGCTGGCTTTCCTGCCTGTCTCCCCAGGGTCTAGACATCGTGCCTAATCTCACCTTCTTCCACTTGGAGACTCTGGTCCTGTGTCTAACAGTCCCCTTGGCTACTGAAACGGGACCCTAGAATCCCATCAAAGGTGCACGCTTCTCAGTTCCAGAGACCTTTGGTGGG
The DNA here is from genome assembly GCA_004025045.1 of Sigmodon hispidus. Classification (NCBI taxonomy): domain Eukaryota; kingdom Metazoa; phylum Chordata; class Mammalia; order Rodentia; family Cricetidae; genus Sigmodon; species Sigmodon hispidus. The sequence goes on from PVIH01002525.1 coordinate 61,378, forward strand.
CAGAGAAAGGCAAAGAGGCAGCTTACTGGACCAACTAGGGTCCAGGTGAAGGAGATCTTACGGTGTGTGAGTGTGTATATGTATGTATGTGTGTGTGTGTGTATGTGTGTATGTATGTGTGTGTGTATGTGTGTGTATGTGTATATGTATGTATGTGTGTATGTGTGTGTGTGTATGTGTGTATGTGTGTGTGTGTATGTGTGTGTGTGTGGGTTGTCCAGAAATGTTGTTGGTGTCTTTCTGGAATAACCACTGAGAGTAGTGGAGGAGAGATGTCACCAGTGGACAGAAGGCAGGACAGCTCCTGAAAGGCTTTGATCATGGGTCCAGTTGTTCTCTTTTTATACTTTAGAACCACAAGGTGGGGTGGGCAAGCAAGCAAGCAACCTTTTACAGAAGCTTATGTGGCAGCTAGCAGGTTGTTAAGGGCAACAGCTCATTGTTTTATCTATTTCTCCATGCCATTCTGTTCCAGGGAGCAAGTGAGATGGTACTTGGCAAATAGGCAGTCCAGGTAGTGCTGTAAGTGAGTCACTGAAAAAGTCAATAGCCAGGAATTGGTCTTTTCTACCTTATTCTGCTTCATAAATTTCAGGTTAAATTAGGAGAAAAATGTAAGATTCCATTAGTGTGGAGAATAGGGAAAGGGGGAATAAACTGCATGTGAGAATCTGCTCTCACATGCTTAGAATATACCCAAGAACATATGGAAGAAACTCCCTCACCTGCGAGGAAGGCTGTCCTGTGGCTGGGGATCCAGGTGGTAGGAGATCTTTCACTACATACTACATATAAAATTTACTGAGTTATCATTATTATTATGTTTTTATTTATTATTATAGCATGTATGATATGTATGTATGGGCTGTGTGTATGCTTCACGTGTGTGGAGGTCCAAGAACAACATGGTGGAGTAGGTTCTCTTTATTCGATTTTTGAGAGGAATGAGCTCAGGGCTTCAGGCTTGTATGGCAAACAGTTTTACCTGGTGAACCACCCCCCCTGCCGCATTGGTCTACTGAGTTATGAACAGCCTAAGAACCTGATGAAAGTTAAGAAGAAAATGTCTATTTTGACAGACATGTGAGTTAATTTTGTCTTCTATTACTTTCCCCAATAGGTGGCATTCTGCAAACACCACACTGCTTCTTTTCCCTTCGCTGGTTTTTAGGGGTCTGCGAGCAGGGTGCTAAGAATCTCACACTGAGCCTGAAGCAAGATTGACAATTGTTCTATTACTGACTTACACCACCAGCTCCCCCAAGCTTGGACATTTACTTTATTTTGAGAAAATCCCCCAATTCTCTGATTGTTCCTCCTCTCTGCTTGCCACCTCTGCAGAATAATGGTAGGGCTGAAAAATCTCTGTACTGGGCTCTCTCTGGGTAATGGATGGAAGGGACAACACCTGGAATGGAAAAGAAAATTGTAATTGGTCAGCAAACCAATTAATAGTTCTCAAATCTGTCTTCCTGATTGACCTTGTGAAGGGCTGATTGAATCAGAACTTCTGATTGGTCACTAGGCTGATTTAAAAGTTAGTAAAAGATTTTAGGCTTTTTTTTTAAACTTTATTTATTTGCCTTGGTGTTTGCCTGGAACTGGAACGACAGACAGTTGTTAGCTGCCATGTGGGTGCCCAGGTCCTCCGGAAGAGCAGACGGTGCTCTTAACCGCTGAGCCATCTCTCCAGCCCCTGATTTTAGGCTTTTTTTACTTTTCTCTCTCTTTCCTCTTCCCCATTTCCCTCTAAACCAAGATAGCCAGGAACTCACAGAGACCCGCCTCTGCTTTGGAGCACTGGGGACTTTGCTTGTTACATGGCAGCCGGGGAGGGAGCACTAGTGTCATAGGCAGACAGAGGCCAAGGCTGATGTTGTGATAGCCAGGAAATCCCTCATCACAAAGAAAAATTGTGAATGTTGAGGGAACTTAATGAGGTTAAGATTAATGTTCAGCATCTCTGTGCCTTGGGGCACTGCTCTCAAGGGTTTACAAAGGCTGATGGCAGCCATGTAGTCAACCAGTCCTGGTACCAGAGAACTTAGAAAAGAGACTCCACGGTCAATCACCCGCACCCTACTTCTCATCCTTATTAGAAAAAGAGATTTGGCAGCAGCTAGAAAGCATGCAGAACATGCCCAGGTACAGCCCCGGGATGAATGTTGAAGAACCCACCTTCATTGAATCATATTGTGCTCACTTCTTCCTTGGATGATTTCCTTGGATATGGCTGTATTGGTCATCATCCCTATCCCTGAGAGGCTGAAGAGGACAGCATCATCATCAACTTACGTTACTATCATTTACTAATCAATGTAAAGCATATTTATCAACTATTTTTATGAACAGAACTTTGGGTGCTTCACAGCTCTAGGAGCCAAAAGAGAATGAGGCGAGAAAAGGTTCCTGTGAAGTTTCCCTGTGTGTCTCTCTCAGTCAGTGGATTTTTAGCTTTTTATCACCAGATCCTTACCTCGGTCTATCTTAGTCTTTTTCTTTATGTTTTTCATGCTATCCAACAAAGCAACCATCCTATTATCAGGCATGCCATAAGTATCCCCACAGTAGCTTCCAAAGAACTTGCCCCCAGTCCTGAAGGTCCACCCCAGCCAACAGTAGCATGGTTTTCCTCATTTCTGCTTCTTTACCTGGTAGAGCTGTTCATTTGGCAACAGAGTCTGCTTGTCCGAAGCTGTACAAAAAAGACAGACAAAACATACGTTCAAAGACAGAATGATAAAAACTGAATTGTTCACACAATGGAATTCTAGGTAGTATAAGAATCATCTTCACAGAAGAATATGGCTTCTCAAAAGTACATCGTTGAGTAAAAGAAGCTACACAGAAGACTATGTATTGCACAATTTCCACAAAACTAGAACAGAGCAAAATATCTCTGTGACCAGAGGTCAGGATAGCGCTCATGCTTAGGGACTGTAGTGGCTGGAAGGGACCATCTGTGGGGCTCTTTTGGTGTTACTAATACTCTGTTTATTAAATTGGGTGCCAGATGCACACATATGTTTGTTTTGTTAACTTTGTTTTAGCTGTATTCTTGTAATTTACTTTTCTCTATGTAGGTTTTACTTTAATAAAAGGCTTCTATGGAGAAGAGAGAACGACCTGATGTGGTGGGAGGGGGAAGGGACCTTGAATAAGGATATACAAGGATAGAAAATGTGACTTCTTTATTCATAACAATAAAAAAAGAAAAAAAATAAAAGGCTTCTTGAGGGATTGGGGATGTAGATCAGTTGGTTGAACACTGAGCATGCGTGAGGCCATGACTTTGATCTCCAACACTTCATGTACCAGGTGTTGCAGAATATGTTTGTGACCCCAATACTTGGGAGGTAGCTCATCTTCAGTTACATAAGACTTTTTATTTTAAAGAATGTTTTCTTTCTTTCTTTCTTTCTTTCTTTGGGTCTTTGGGACAGGACCTCACAATGTAGCTCTGGCTGGCCTGGAGTGCTCTGTATAGACTAGCCTCAAACTTGAGGTGATCCTCCTATCTCAGGTTTCTTAGTGCTGGGATTGCAGATGTGAGCCACTACATTGGCTTCAATAAATAATTCTGTTTTTAAAGACAGAGTCTCACTGTGTAACCCTTAGCTAGCCTGGAATTTAATATAGAGACACTGATCTTAAACTCACAGAGATTCACATGTCTCTGGCTCTGGAGTGCTGGGATTAAGGGCATATGTTATTATGTCTATCTTCAATAAAGTATTAAGACACACAGAGAGAGATCAAGCATGATAACTCGTGCCTGTAATCTCATTCCTTGTGAAAAACTTTAGAGATCTGAACTACATAAGGAATTCCAGCCAGGGCTATCTTACTAGACCCTGTCTTAACAAAACAATAACAGAAGAAAAAGAAAGGAAAAAAGAAAGAAAGAAAGAAAGAGAGAGAGAGAAAGAGACCAAACCTTAGGCTAGTCAAATATGTTGGGTTAATAAGGAATGTCTTTCTTTCCTGCCCCACAGAGACATAGGGTCATCAATTATGCACATTAGCAATATACACCAACTCGGTCTCCCTATCAGGTCTATTTTGATAAGAAGGGAAGCCAAGGGTCTTAGTTGGTCCCATATTTCAACTCAGAACATTTTTTTTACTACTTCTTCTCCTCCTTGTCCTTCTTCTTTTCTTCTTTTTCTGAGACAGGGTTTCTCTGTATAACAGCATTGGTTGCCCTGGAACTCTGTAGACCAGGCTGGCCTTGAATGCACAGAGATCCCCTTGCCTCTGCCGCCCCCTAGCGCTGGAAATACTCACTCACTAGTGGTCTCTAAACAAACAAACAAGAAAAAAAACCAAATATGCCCAAGCGGCAAACCACAACCACCGAACAGCTTGGGATCAGATACACCCTGGACTGAACCTTCAAACCCCGGTCCAACTATAGGAACACCTGACTCACTCTTGAGGGAGGGGTGACAAAACTGGATTTGGCCAGGAGTGGAGACTGATCCAAGCATTATTGGGTCAGTGGGACCATAGGACTGTCTACTTCCTGCCCAGGGAGGGGATGGGGAGTTGCAGAGAAGAGAAATGTCAAGATGTGGTGGGAGGGGGACGGGACCTTGAATAAGGATATACAGGGATGGAAAAAAAAATTCAGAGGGAAAGCTGAACACATAGTAAATATATGTGTAGCAATCTTCTTTGCATTACCACCCTTGATAAGCCATGCTTATGATATTTATCCTCTTCATAGTTATTGTTAATTTTTCCTCATTTTAAATTCATGTTACTGTTTTTTTGTTAAATACAAAATAAAAAAAAGTCTGCACCACCACTGTCCTGCTCTTTTACTTCTTTTTTCTTCCAGAACATAAGAATGGTCTCAGGGCTTCACACAAGTCACAGAAGTATTTTACACTGAGCTACATCCCTCACTTTTTTTTTTAAATTTATGTGGCTTTTGCTTGTTTTTGTTTTTAGATACAGTTTCAAGCAGCCCAGACTGGCCTTAAATTCACTGTTTGCCTTGTATGACCTTGATCTTTGGACCCTTTTGTCCCTACCTCTCAAATACTGGGATTACAGGCTTTGTCACCATACCCAGTTTTATTCAGTGCTAGGGACCGAATCAATTCAGAGCTTGAAGCAAGCCAAATAGATGCTCTAGTAACTCAGCCACATCTTCAGTTGCCCCCTCTTCATTTTGAGACAGGGTCTTATGTAGACCAGGTTGGCCTCAAACTCTCTATGTAGCTAAAAATGACCTTGAACTTCTGATTCTCTAGCCCTACGTCTCCTGAGTGTTGGATTGTAGATCTATGCTACCACATCTGGTTTGTGTGTTCTGGGGGTTGAACCTTAGGCACTGAGTAAACTAGGTAAGCAATCTACCACCTGAGGTCTATCTGCAGCCCTGTAGCCCTTTACAAATTTTAAGACAGGGTATTGCTTTGTTACCTTGGCAGGCCTTGAACTCAGGGCCCTCTGGCCTCAGCCTCCTAAGTACCTAGGATTACAAGCATATACCACCACATTAGTTTCTTTTACCTCTTGACTGCCGAACTCCATCCTGTCCAGCAATGAAGTATACACCAACAGCAAGGAAGAAAATGCTGATGATTTCAGCGAAGATAAAACCGGATATGGTGCCTGCGTTTAGCTCAATGCAGTTCTCACACACTGTGGGAAACAAGACCAAGGGAGGGACAGACCTCTTTCAGGATGTAAAGCATTCTTACATCTTTCCTTTCTCCTGCTTACCAGCACCAATGCCTCTGTCCTGGGCAGCAGGGTCCCCTGCTCTGTGTGTGGTATGGCAATGGAGGATCCTTACCCCAAGAACTGTTGCTCACAGCTGTCCCTCTCTGAGAAATCCCAGGGAAGTCTTAACAGTCCTATAATCAGGAACTAGGTGAAAAAGAAGGAAGACCTGGACTCTAGTCTCAACAACCCTGCTCTCCTCTCCCTACACCAATCCATGGTCCCTGTCTTCTAATGATTTGTTTGCTGAACTATTCTAATCCATGAGGTCCACCCAAAGGTTAAGCGGATTGTACAAGGCTATGCTTTCTCAAGAAGCCATGGGAAATGTTGATTTAAAGAGTAGTAACCCAAGACAAAAATAACTAGCTATTATTATTACCATAAATCACAGCTTAGCATCTATTACCACCTCATTCTGGATGGTAAGCCCACCAGAGTAGTAAGTACTGCTTAATCCCCAATGAACATCGCAAAGGGGCTACATACGTCTGTAATACACTTGGAGTGGCTTTGACTTGACCTTCTCTCCTTGACACCAGTACATGCCTCGAGGGTCTTTGGTTCTACTTCCTATATTCCACGTGTGTTTACTGAAGTTTGGAGGACTTATTCTGTTCCCGTCTTTAAGCCACGTGATGTTCAGGTCTTTCAAGTCACATGTCAAAAGTACAGAACCATCTCCTCGATTGTCATCCACTTTAACAAGGTTTTCTGGAAAGGAAAAAGTCATGGTTCTGTTAAGGGCCTTTGTAATTGTACCAGAAGATTATTAGAACACTGTTTCCCCATTGTTTTTTTTTTTAATTTTTTTTAAACTTTATTTATTTATTTGTCTTGGTGTTTGCCTGGAACTGGAACTACAGACAGTTGTTAGCTGCCATGTGGGTGCTGGGAATCGAACCCGGGTCCTCTGGAAGAGCAGACGGTGCTCTTAACCCCTGAGCCATCTCTCCAGCCCCTGTTTCCCCATTGTTATGGTGCATGCAAATCACATGTGAATTATGTTAGAATTTTAAGTCTTCTTTAGTAGTTCCGGGGAGGTGAACTCTGTTACTAATATGCTCCTAAGTGATAGTAATGCTGTTGATTCAGTCATATTTTAAGACATACTTAGTTATTAGGATTCTGTTTCTAAGAACAGATAATTTATTGCTTAGGTCCCAACAGAACACTGACTTGGTTGAAAACAGAAATGACAGTTCTCCGACTCTCACCACCTCATCTTTTCAAAGCTGTTCCATTTCTAAATTATGAGGCTAATAGTTTTTTTTTTTTTAAATGAATGTATGTGTGTTGGTCTATATGAGTGTATGCTATGTTTACACAGGTTCTCACAGAGGCCAGAAGAGGGTGCTGGGTGTCCTGCAGCTGGAGTTACAGACAGTTGTGAGCCATCCCATGTAGGTGCTAGATACTGAACGTAGGTCCTCTGGAAGGGTGGGAAGTGCTCTTGATTGGTGAGCCCTCCCCTCAGCTGGAGACTGCTGTTAGGAAGCCATATTTCTATGGAATCCCTCAGAATTTGAGAATAGAAAGAAAGCATTTCTCTTACCTTGCTTTGACTCAGCCACAGTACCTGAAAAGACAGAAGAAGGATAGTCAGTTGGGTATGGGCCAAAGTGTTCACATGGTCACTTGAGGTCAAGATCAAGAGTGATATGAGTCCACAGCAATGGCTGTATCTGTGTTTCTTTCTTGGATGTAGCTTAAATCACCAAACTGAATTAAATGTTACTCTGCTTGGTCTTTGCCCTACCTTTCTGGGTGGGACTTTCTTTTTAAAATATTCATCTTATTTTTAGTTCTGTATCTGTTTATTGGCATCAGAACAAGTCCATGTGTGCATGAGACTTCAGCTGCTTGTGGAGGTCAGAAGCATCAGATTCCTGGAGCTGGGGTTATAGTTGTGAGCTGCCTGGTGTAGATGCTGGGAACTCAACTCTGGCCCTCTGCATAGTTAACCACTTAGCCATCTCTCCAGGCCCTCTGGGTGGGAGTTTCTAAATCTTTGGGATTTCTTTTGTGATGAGTGTGTCTTTGTTGTTCATGGCAGATCCTTGACTACCCTGACTTCATGCTAAGGAGATGATTTGCGATGGGGATGTTCAGTTTTATCATCTAGAGAATGAGAATTCTGCCCCTTCTGTTAGCCCCAGTGCTTATAAAAAATATATATGAAAGATAATTGAAGACTCCATGATGCAGACTCCATAAGTTTGTTATCTGTAATGGGATGGGACTTTGCAGTGATACAGCTGCTTTGAGTTTACCCACAAGCCTGCAATCAACCCCTCACCCTTTCTCTGTAAATAAGCAAACTAAACTGACTCACTAAGCTGGACTTTGGTGGAATTATTCTTTTGATCTGCATCAGAATCCTACCTGATTGATGAGCTGAGTGAGTGTCCTTCCTGAGTGAACAGATTGCTCATGTCTCTCCAGAAAAAGTCAGCACAACAAATTGGTGCACAAACATGGGCATGATAGAACCAAAAGGCTTGGGAGGAATAATTTCATGTCTCTTGCTTTGGGTGGCAAGGTACGAAACTGAGGCTGAACCATCTGAAGGTGGAGCATCATGGGAGTGGTTTCAGTATGGTTGTCTCTTCCTCCATGTGGAATTTACTGATGCGCCTTTTTGCGATGGTAGCAGTTGTCTGAGCCTTTCTGCAGGTAGTGAGACCAACCAAGGCTGGACCATCAAAAAGGAGAGTGTCCATGGAGGATACCCTGGGGTGGCTGTCTTAAAAATTGAATAAAACTCAGCCAGGTAGTGATGGACTTTTAATCCTGGAATTTGGGAGGCAGAGGCAAGTGGATCTCTGTGAGTTTGAAGCTAGCCTGGTCTACAGAGCAAGTTCCAGAACAGCCAAGGCTACACAGAGAAATCCTGTCTTGACCCCCAGAGTAAGAAAAGTTTTAAAAATATGAGAGAGAGAGGTGTGATGGTGCACACCTTTAATCCCAACACTTGGGAGGCAAGATGCACAGATCTCTGAAAGTCTACATATTGAATTCCAGGACAGCCAGGATACATAGTGATACCCTGTCTTAAAAAAATGAGGGGAGTGGAGGAGAACAGAGGAATGGAGAGGAGAAGAAAGGAAAAGAGAAACAATCGATTCTGCTCAAGAAAAAGCTTAGCAGAAGAGATGACATTTGGCTTACATTGAAAAGCAAGTAAAAACTCATCAGATAGGGAAAAGCATCTTGGGCAGAAAAAAAAAAAATAGCCAGATAAAGATACAGATTTAGAAGGGGATAGGGAAGTGGTGGAGCTAGATGTAGAGTTAGTGATGGGGGAGCTAGTTATTAGTTCAAGTATAGCAGAAGTAGTTGGAAGTATCAACTGCCTTACAACTTGTGCAGGCTGATGCTGTTTGTGAATGACCCCAGCACAGTGCCTAGAAACTGGGAGGAGCCTAATTTGCCAGATGAAGGGTTATAGGAGTGAGTGGTGTAAATTGACACAACAGTTAACTATATTATTATTCTAAAGATTTACTTTCTGCGTATGAGTGTTTTGCTTGATGTGTATATGTGCACTGTGCACATTTCTGGTGCAGGCGGAAGCCAGAAGAGAATGACCCAATCTCCTGGAACTGGAGTTATAGACAGTTGTGAGTCACTTTGTGGGTGCTAAGACTCAAACCCTGGTCCTCTACAAGTGGAGTAAGTGTGCTCTTAAACGCTGACCCATCTCTATGGCCCCTAAGAATATTTTTTATTAGCCCTTATCTCTAATCACCTGGCTATCATAGGAGAGCAAGGAGACTCTTCATTCCACTCAGAGTCAGTAGGAAAGGAGAAGGCAGCGCCTACTGTATGCTGACATTTGCATAGCTAAGTGTGGTCTCGTGAGCCTCAAGAACCTATGTAGCCAAATAGCCAGTTGACTGGTGTGAGAACTGAGTTCAGAGAGCAGTGGTGTTCAAATGTTCACCACTGGCTGTTGACTGAGCTGGCCTCGGGGCTTAGCTTTTTTGTTGCTCCACCTGGTATTCTTTCCAGAAGCTTCCCTTTGGCTTTCAGTATTGTGTTTAGCCTGTGTTGTCTGCAGCCTTCTCCGCTTTCTCCAAGTCTCCCATTCTGCTGTCATGTAGGAAGTAACACCACAGTGATCCTGCCTCCCCGCCCTGTTCTGAGGGCAGGTGCGGCTGTGGCCTGCTCCTGCTTCCTGTCTGGTCACCGAGAGCCCCTGCACCTGCGCTCTGATCCTCCCCGTACTGCTGCCTTCCTGTGTGCCCTTGACTCCGTCCTCAGTGCCGCCTTTCCCACACCTGCTCCAGGCCTCGGTCATTCGCATCGCCATCTCCTTTAGCTAAACAGTGTATTCACCCATCTTTTAATTCTTTTTTTTTTTCTTTCTCGAGACGGTTTCTCTGTGTAGCTCTGGCTGTCCTGGAACTCACTCTGTAGACCAGGCTGGCCTCAAACTCACAGAGCTCTGCATGCGTCTGTCTCTGAGTGTTGGGATTAAAGGCATGTGACGTCACTGCCTGGCCATTTAAAAAACATTCTTATGCTCTGTTTCTTGTTTACTCCACCTCTTCTGCCTCTCACTGGGATCCCTCTCTAGCACAGCTCCACCTTGTTATTCTCTATCATCCACCCTTCCCTCCACTTTTATTTATTGGTCTAGCATCCACCCACACCACTCTACTGAAACAGTTTTAATCAGCCATAATCCTCACTCCATCAAATTCCACAAATTCAAATTAAAAAAAAATTCTTATATTAGTGGATTATGTTCAACATTTTATAGCATTTGCTCTTGTTTTGAGACAGGGTTTCCCACAGTTGCCTTCCTGTTTTTTCTGCCTGTACCTTCAGGGTCCTGAGTTTAGATGCTATGACATCTACCACATATTTCATACTCTTGGTTCCTCACAGCTCTCCATCCTCAGTTCTTTGTTCTTGACACATTACAAAAAAGTTTTGTAGGTCTTTAGCTGAGTGTGGCGGATTCTGCCTGTAACACTCAGGGGGCTGAGGCAGGAGGATTGCCTATGAGTTGGAGGCCAACCTGAGCTGTGATGGATTGGCAGGTAAAAGGGCCCGGAGCAGAGCCTCATTACCTCTGACTTCCATATATGCAACATGGCATGCACATACACCCTCAAACGAAAACACAAAACATGCAACATTGCATGCACATACACCCTCAAACGCAAACACAAAACATGCAACATGGCATGCACATACACCCTCACATGCAAACACAAAACAAGCAACCACACAATCAAATAAAAAGATAATTTTTATGACTTTAGTTTCCTCCAGATACCCAGGTGTCAGCCTAATTCACCTACTTCCTGTTGATATTTCACACAGGCATTCCCATGCTTCCCTTGGACTCAGTGTGCCAGCATTGAAACTGATCTTTCCAGGGACACTCGGAACTCTCCAGAACAGAAGGTTTCGTTCATCTTTTTATTCTCTGGACTCTCACATGGGTCTCTGCATGCTTGTGACCGGTTAATTAGCTCTGTATACATATGTTCCATAGGTCCATTGAATATACCCTTTTCTCCAAGTTCCTTATTTGGACTGTGTGTGTGTGTGTTTGTGTATGTATATGTGAGTGTGTTTGTTTGTATAAGTGTGTCTAATTGACCTGAGGTGGTGACTTGTCGAGGCTGGCTGGTCTGCTAGAAAGCCTAGGGATCCATCAATCTCTACCTTTCCAGCACAATGATGTCAAGAATATATGCTACCAGACCCTTATTATTAGTGGGTTCTAGGATCCAGTTCAGATTCCCATGTTGCACGGTAAGCGCCTTACTGACTGAATCATTGCCCCAGCTGCACGGCCCTTTTGAACTACATTCAAGCCTAAGATGGCGGCCGAGTAATCTTCTCTCTAGCCAGTTTAGCCCTGTGGTCCCTATGCTTCTTTCCTGCAGAGAACAGCTGGAGGCATCATTTATGCCTCTCCTTCTTGAAATTCTAAGATAATAGATGAAATTAACTCAAGGTTAACTAGGATTCCAATAACCTTGCCTACCTGCTCATGGTCTTTTCTCATGAGGCTTCCCCAGGCTGTCCGACCTTCGAGTAAACTCTTACCTTGAAGAAGAAAGATCACAAGGATGAGGCTGATCAGACCCTTCCCTTGCTCCATGTCAGTCTGTTCCTTCTCTAGTATAAGTTTGTTCCTTAGCAGACAGCCAGCAAGTCTGTGCAGCAGCTAGCCTGGCTCCGCCTTCTGCCCAGCATCCTTTGAGCTGGGGCTCTGAGCAGAGGCAAAACCCAGTGTCCCCACCCTCTACTTAAGTGTGGGCAGCAGGGGCCCCAGCCGAGAAGCTGTTGCATAAGGCATATCACTTGTTTTGTTTTGTTTCTGTTTGTTTGTTAAGGCTTGCAGGATGGCAGGAAGCAGGGAGGGAGAGGGTTCTAGGTTCCCATTTGGAAACCTCCTTATCCTTAGAACCTCTTTGCATAGTGGGTTGAGGGCTGTCTGTAGTTGCTGTTAGGACTAGATTTATTTTGTCACTTGATCCCAGAACTCATGGATTTAGGCAGGACTTTTAGGTGTGTAGGGCTGGAATTCTGAATGGAAAAGCATCTTCGTGTAGACTTTCATCGAGCAATTTTTTCCACTTTCTTTGGAGAACATCAAAATGGTATCTACTGAAAATAGGTAGGTCCATCCCAACAGGACCACTAGCATGTTTCTTGGTATACAAACCTGAGCTATTTCCAGGAGGCCATTGTCTCAGTCAGCCAGTCAATGGGTAACGGAAATTCACAGAACTCCTATGTGACACCAGGCACAAAACAGTCCTGTCCCCAGGCAGATGGCTTTCTAACTGTGGCAGCGTGGAAAGGTTTCAGATCCTCACAGCCTGGGATGGAAAACGTCTGTTTTCTCCTGGGGAAGTTCGATCTACAAGTGAGTGGATTCTATTGTTAAGAAGTATCTTATACTAAGAAGGCTTGATGTGGCAGGCATCATGCAAACACCCTTCCCAAATTCTTATAGTGATACTGAGGAAGCTCTGAAATACTCCCTGCTTGGTACCATGGGTACTACATGCTGGAGCTAGGATGTAGACGTCTGACTGAAGGGTTCTGAAGTCTGTCTTGCTGGAAGCAACTTGATGTGGTGCCCCAGACTGCTCTGTGATGGCCAGAGACTGGCCAGAAACAAAAGGGAGAGATTACTACTGTGGCTTGTGTAATGGGACTCCCAGCTTCTCTCAATGGATTTGAAGAGGTGGCACTTTCTTGTTTGTAAGGGAATGGACTGGTGATGTCAACGGGAAGCCTGAAGTTGTCTTCATTTGTTACCTGTGACCCAGGAAAGGCTGTTCCCAATCTCCTTTCGCCTCCTAGAAGTCAAAATGAAAGTCTCTCATATTCTCTCCTCTGCTTCTGCTTTTACTCCTAAACTCTGCTCCAGAAAGAGCACTTTGCACCTGTTACCTTCTTACCCCTTGACAGCCTCCTGTCAGTCCTATCATCAAAGGCAGAGAGGCAGACATAGTTCCTCCCCCACTCTTCCTTCTTCTGAATACCCATGAGTCCGTTGGTGGAGGGTAGTGCTCACCCTGGACGATTCTGTGGCTTGTCTCTATTTGTTGGATGAATCCCTCTGGAAGATGGAACACAGTAGGATTCTGGCTGGTCTGATGCTGGTTGCTTTTCTCCCTCTAGGTAAGTGAGGCACCTTCAGTTGTGTAGAGGAAGGGACCTGAGAAGGACTTTATCACTGAAGAAGTTCACCGGAAAGTGTGCATCTCAATGCTGCCTTCAGTTTTCCAGGCAGGGGAGGGTCAGAAGGGCAGGGTTGGGGTATAGGAAACAAACATTTGGCTCTGACCTACCCCAGCAAGGCTCACATTGGTCTTAAAGGTATCTCCAAAGGCCAGACATATGTAGGAAACGGCTTCACGTTGCATGTGCCTGGGCCTCAGGCTAGTAATAGAAGTTACACCCATTGCAGCTTCTAAGGCAAATGGCCCCCTGGATAGGATTCCTGGTTGTTGGCTATCATTGCGTGACCATCCAGAGCAACAGCTCAGAATTCAGGAGTAATCTTAGAGAAAACCTAGCATTAGCTGGGTGAGAAAGACAGAAACGGGCTGTTATATTAAAGTCAGTAATGGCAGCTCTTCTCAGTTTGTTTACTTTTAAAACAGAAAATTGGGCTGGGCATACAGCTCAGGGGTAGATCTCTAAGAGTGCAAGAGTACAAACCAAACCAATCCCCAAATAACCCTAGAAAGCTCACATCTCAGAAACTCAGCAGTCCCTGGTCAAATGGTCCTTCTAAAAGCTGTGTTGGCCACCAGAAATTTCTACTGGAAATAACTCAAAAGAAGATAGGACTGTACGAGCGGTAGAGTATGCACCTATGTCTTCTCTAGATGGAATCTAGGACATTACATATGCCTCTATTATTGAATTTTGTTCCCAGCGAATCTTCTTAACCACTGAGCCATCTCTCCAGCCCAAACTTATTTATTTATTTGCCTTGGTGTTTTGCCCCCAGCGAATCTTCTTTCATGAGCTTTGCCCTGGGAAATCTGGATCGCTGGACTGTTCATATAGCTCCTCCCTGACCCAGAGGTCAAAGGCCCTGGAAAAGGCTTTCATACTGGGCCTCTCATCACCCTGGCAGATTCTGGAGTGGAGATAACAGGAAAGGAAGAGGATGAGAAGTTGAAGGGAGAGAGTTACTGCCTAGGGAGAGGAATTAGAAGTCTCTAGTATAAAAGGCACAGTCTCAGGCTAAGAACATCCTTCTGCCTTACCAGGCCTCTTGGTGGATGCCAACAGTCTAATTGATGCTTTAAACTTATTTTCAAGAAGGTTCTTAGGTCAACCCAGCTTCATAGTTTTCTCTTTTGCCCCCAAGTCATTCAGGATCCATGTCCTAGTTTGAATTGTTTTGTAATAAAATATTTTGACCGAAATAGAAACCATAGAAGAATGCTCTTTTTGGCTTCTTTGTTGGCTTATGCTTATACAGCTTCCTTTCTTATACAGCCCAGACCCGCCTGGACTCTCTAGCATCAGTGAGGCAACCAAGACAATCCCTTCTATTAGACATGTCCACAGGGCCAATCTGATGTCAGTGATCCCTCAGTTAGAGACTCTGTTCTCAGGTGACTCTAGGTTAAGCTAATTTGGACATTCTATCTTCTGCTTGGACTACAGCTTCATGTCCTTTATAATCCTGCAGTTTCTGAAGAACTTCCTGAAGTCTTTCTCTGGTCATGTCTGCTCTTTTGGCTATCTTTGCCCAGGCAGGGGGCTGGGTTGGGGAGGGGCTTAGTCCACTTTCCAGATGACATAGCTATATCCCTTACTATCAAGTGGGCCATAAGTATGCACTGCAGCAGAATAATGGCTCAGCTACACACCAGAGATCTACCTCTGATTATGGTGCTTTCTCTCTTAGGGAGTCCTTTCAAGATACCAGTGATTGAAGATGAGGACCAAGTACTTGTGAATTGCAATACCAGCATCGTGCATCTAGAGGGAACAGCAGTAGCATGGTTTGCAAAAAATAAAACACTGAACTTGGGAAAAGGACTCCTGGACCCACGAGGGTTGTATAAGTGTAACGGGACAGAGGCTCCATGGAAGGAAGTGTCTACTATACAAGTATATTACCGAAGTATGTGCTTTCTGGACCTACTGTGATGAAACCCTGGGGCCTGTGGATGTGAGAGCATCCTGGCTAAAAGCAGACTGTGGTGAACCCATTTATTCTCTAAACAAACCAAAGGCATCCATGGTGGAATGAAGCAGATTTGTGCTTCAAATGGGAGAGAATTTGCCTAAGCCAGACAGGAGGCAGGGGCTGGGTTGGGGAGAGGCTTAGTCCACTTTCCAGATGACATTGAAGTTATGTCGTGTTTCTCTTTGTCAATTCCTTGGGATGAGGGTGGAGATGGAAGTGGCAAGGTCATCACCATCACACTGAAGTGTGAGTCTTGGAATGGGGAACCAAGAGTCTTTCTAGGATGGGAGACCATTCTCTGACCTTGACAGCTGTCTTCCTCTTCTCCCCCACAGTGTGCCAGAACTGTGTGGAGCTGGACTCAGCCACTGTGGCAGGCATCGTCATCACTGACCTCATTGCCACTCTGCTCCTGGCTTTGGGAGTCTACTGCTTTGCAGGACATGAGACTGGAAGACTCCCTGGGGGTTAGTGGAAGAGCTCTCTCTCTCTCTCTCTCTCTCTCTCTCTCTCTCTCTCTCTCTCTCTCTCTGTATATATGAGCTCATGAACTGGCTGAAAGATGGTTTGGTTGGTTGTAGGATTGGCTTCATCTAGTCCCTAGTGCTGGTACCATGGGGTGCTGAAAGAACATATATGCCCATGGTGCTCATGCAGACTTCTGAGAGTGAGGGAGGGTGTGCCAGGCTTCAGGGTCCCTCTTCAGGCAGCGGTCACATGTCTCACGGTCTCATCTTCCCTAGCTCCCAATGACTCTCTTTCCTTGCTTCTAGCTTCTAACATTCAAGCCCTGCTGAAGAATGAGCAGTTGTATCAGGTAAGCCCTGAGGTGGAGCCAAGAACGGAAGAAGGGAGTGAGGGCTAAGGGACCGGATGGTGGGGATTGTGTAGAGATGTCCTAGGGGCCAACGCTCCTCCTTGGATGTCTGGAGAAGTCGGGTGTGGGTGCTGGGAAGAGCTCAGATGCTGACTCGGTTTCATGCTCTCATCTCAGCCTCTCCGAGATCGTGACGATGCCCAGTACAGCCGACTTGGAGGGAACTGGCCCCGGAACAAATGATCCTGAGTCTGGGGCTTCTCAGATTGTTATTACCAAGTGTGCTTTCTCTATGCTCAACCAATAAAGGTGTGCTTTTTCAGTCCAGCAGGCGCCTGTGTTTTATAAGGCATGGGTTGGGTGTTGTCTTAGCTTGGCTGGGATCTTGCCCACCTGCGGTTCCCTTTCAGTGCTTCCTTTCCTCAGTCCCATACAGGCAGGACGATGGACAGCTTCCTGTCCAGCCTGGCCCATTGGTGTTTCTAACCCTGTGGGTTTCCTGTG